>SNQJ01S0046775.1:10452-22421 GCA_010110895.2 Picea sitchensis
AGCTCCTTTCCCTTCACATCAAAGCCTTATGGCTTCTTCATATATATTTCTTCTTCCAGATCCCCATGTAGGAATGTTTTCTTCACATCCATCTGTTCTACTTCATAATCAAATGTAGCAGCAACAAAGAAAAAAAATCTTATAGAAGTTAACTTGGCAATAGGAGAAAAAACCTCACCAAAATCAATTCCCTCAACCTGGGAATAACTCTTTTCTACTAACCGAGCTTTGTATTTCTCCACTTTGCCTTCCGCATTCAACTTCTTTTTAAATACCCATTTGTTTCCAATGGGATTTCTTCCAATCGACAACTCCACTAGATCCCAAGCCTCATTCTTATCCAAGGCTACCATTTCTTCATCCATGGCCTTTTTCCAGAGCTTTCCATCCTCTGAATCTATTGCCTCCCTGACAGCTCTAGGATCATCATCAGTAATAGACAAAGAAAAATTTGAACAGAAATCAGATGGAGTATACCTTTCTGGTAGCCTTCTTTCTTGAACCGATATCCTCGATACTGGAGTATGAGGATCTTTTTCTTTTGATTCATGTTCTTCTGTAGAGTCTGACTCATCATCCTTTAAATCCAACTCTATTTTCTCTGGTTATTCCTTACTTGGTAGGAATTCATGTTTAACAACATCCTTCATTTCTCTAAATACCACATCTCGGCTATACACAACCTTCTTAGTTTCTAGGTTCCAAAGATTATAACCTTTGAGACCATATTTATACCCAATAAAGATACACTTTTTAGCCTTCTTATATAACTTACTCTTGTTTTCCTTTGTAACATGAACATAGGCCTCACAGCCAAATACCTTGAGATGTGTGAGAAAAGGTTTCTTACCAGTCCATACCTCTTGTGGAGTCTTGTCATCCAACGCTGATGAGGGTGATCTGTTGACCAGGTAACATACAATACCCGTTGCCTCTGCCCATAATTCTTTCCCTAACCCGACACCACTAATCATGCACCTTTCTTTTTCCATTAGCGTCTTGTTCATCCTTTATGAAACTTCATTCTGCCAAGGTGTATATGGAGTAGTCTTTTGCCTTGCTATACCACACCTCTTACAGAATTCTTCAAATTCATTCCCACATAACTCTCTGCCATTATTTGTCCTTTGCACCTTAATTCTTTTCTCTATTTGATTCTCAACAAGAGCCTTAAACTCTTTAAACATGTCAAAGACTTCATATTTCTTCCTGAGGAAATATATCCAAGTATTCCTCAAGAAGTCATCTATAAATGAGACATAGTACACATATTTTCCCAATGATGGAACCGACACAGGTCCAAACACATCACTATGAACTAGTTGTAAAATTCCTTCTGCCCTCATTGCACCAGAGGGGAACCTTAGTCGATTTTGCTTCCCATATACATAATGTTCACAAAAATAAAAATCCAGAGAGAATTTATACATACCTTCAACCATACCTTTACCATGTAGTAGTCAGAGACCCTTCTCTCTGATATGCCCTAGTCTTTGATGCCACAGCATAGCCTTTTCTCCAGATACTATAGGAGTTATTTCTTCTTCAACTCCAATATTAGGAAAAATGGAACTATTACACCCATCAATAATAGTGATTCCTTGCATCTTATACAGAGTTCCAAACTAAACTCCCTTCAACAACACCATTTCTCCTCGAACCATCTTGTAGGTTTCCTTTTCAAATATTGTTTTTACCCCTGCATCGTCCATTTTCCTTACAGAAATCAAATTTCTAGCCAATGCTAGGATGTGTAGAACACCAGGTAGTGTTCTAATCCTTCCATATATGAGCCTCAAATTTACTTTTCCTTGACCTATGATTTTGGTTGTCGATTCATCACCTAAGAAAACATTACCTCCATCATACCTTTCATATTCACAGAACCACTCCCTGTGGGGAGTCATATGAAAGGAAGCACCTGATTCAACCAACCATGCCTCACGATCTGCATGTGTCCTTGAAGAAGACAAGTACACATCCCCTCCTTCTTCCTTGGAGGTATTTTCTTTTGTAGAAGGAGATTCTTCAAATCCCTTCTTTTTCTCAACTTTGGATCTACACTGCTTCTTGTAGTGCCCTTCTTTTCCACATCTCCAACATACCTTTACAAAATTTTCGAGAGACTTATATCTCCCACTTGAGGACTTAGATATATTTCTTTCTTGGGAGCGTCCTCTTGCAAATAATGCATATGTGCTCTATCCTTCCATGTTCTTCCACCTCGTCTCTTCCAACAACAAGGATGATACCACTTCATCAAAATTCAAGCAAGTTGTATTACTACCTATGGCCACAACCAGAATATCCCACGAGTCTAGTAAAGAGAATAGTAAATTGATACACTTATATTCATCTGAAATTTTAATCTCAACAAATACTAACTGACTTACCATACTATTGAAGGTGTTCAAATGCTATGCCACTGAGTCTCCATCTCTCATCCTCAGGTTATGCAACTTCTTTCTCAGGAATAGTTTATTTACTAGGGACTTAGATTGATACAACTTCCCCAAATTATCCCATAAATATTTGGTTGTAGCTTCCTCTGACACATCCAGTAATACTAAATCTAAGAGACACAGTCAGATTGTGCTCTTTGCCTTCCGATCCAAATTTTTCCAGTCATCTATTGAAGTTCATGTAGGTACAGTACCTGGATCCACCACAATCCATTGATCTATGTCCACCAACACATCTTCCATCTTGAGCTTCCACATCTCAAAACTTTTCCCATTAAACTTTTTGATCTCCATTTTCAAACTGCTCACCATTTCTTTTCACCTGAAAATTCAATACCACAGATCTACCAATGTAACAAGGCTTATCATAGTGTCGAGACAAATCCTTGACCACAAAGGCGTCCCTCTTAAGCCAACAAAGCTCTGATACCAAATGTAGATTTTAACTTTGTACAATATTTTACTGCAAACAGATTTTCAATAAAAGAACAAAAAATATACAATGGAAAATACACACATTACATAGATATTTTCCCCTGGAAACCCAAATCGAGAAAACCAGCATATTCTATATTCATTCATAGTGATACATTGTTTACAATATAAAATACATATAGGAGCCATCGGCATCCAAAACCCTAACCCAATGACCTGGATTAGTCAACAACCCTAATTTCTTAACCGGAAATAGAAAACCATCGGCAAAAACCATGTGCCAAAAAACCACTCAACAATGGACACAAAAATCAAGGAGACACAAAAAAATGAGGCAAAAATGTGACACATTTCCTAAGGAAAAAACAATCTCAGGGGGTCCTAGCTCCTCCCCCCAAACCCCCCTACGCGCTCGGCGCAACATAGAAAACACTAGAGCTAGTAGTGAAAATAATATAACACATGCCCAACACTTATCCTTTGTAACCCATATGTCTAATTAACTTGGAACCTATGCCTCTTTTCAAAATGACTAAGGTCTCTTCCAAAATAAATTGAGAAAGGACCTTGTAGAGTGAGTTGACCATGTGTGTCTCCATCATGGTGCTAGCTTATGTAATAGCAATGGAAAAGGTTTGTGCTTCCTTGGTCCCTTGGTTAGTTAGTACCTATAATTTGGCCAATGCCTCCTCCTTCACTGCCAATTCTTGGTACAACTAAGTCATCATCTAAGTGAGCCTATGTTCTTTTTTATCATCCATATGTATTACTTTCTCTCCCAATTGCAAGAGTTGAACCTTTCTCTTRTTCAATTTGCCATAATTGTGGTGAGAGAGCCCTAGTGTTTGAMTAGCATTTTCTTAACAAAGGCAATTGTTTTCTATAAGTCTCAAGATCCTCTTCCAAGTATTCTATCCTCTTTCCAAACTTATTTATTTTCTCCTTCAAGTATCAATTCACCTCTTGGATCTACACATTAATGGCCCTTAGATATTCCAACCTTTCTCTAATTCTTTACCCATGTTGGGTCTTTCTTTCTCCTCAAAGTTCTGGTAGTTTCTTCAAGGTCGCGGATTAGACCACTATAATACTAATAGGATCCATAAACAATAGGCCTATGGCATGTCTATCTCGCCAACATGGATCTTCCCCACATAATTAAAAAACTTGATATCTCTATAATCACTCTCAAACTAATTTCAAGCTTCAATATGAATTCATTACCATGAATGAACATCTATGTTCATCTCGTTTCAAGGCTTGGATTATTTTCTTATGGTGCCAAGGCTAATGCCAACCCACTCTCCTATGTGTTACTCCAACCAAAAATACACTCTATTTATATTAATATTTCAAACCCATCACCCAACCAATATACATCGTGCCAATTACTTCATCCTTGTATTGTTACAACCATAGCCATGAGACATTAACAACATATATATAATTTATAATTGAAATCACATTCACAGATGGTTGTCGATAATTAACAATTCACAAAGCTTGGAAAATGCAGTATCGGTAAGTGTTCTAATCTATTTTGTTTGGAACAACTCAAAGGGGGTGGTTGTAGGTAATCACCACACCTTGTAGAGAGCATAATAAAATGAGGGGAATGCACACATGGTATAAATAAAGTATTCAATGCATATTTGGTTGTAGCTAGTAATCCACATAGAATACAATCTCGTACTTTAAACCAATGAACATAATGATGGGAAGGATCACTATTTGTGCATGTAATTTCTACCCACCAATGATTCAATCAAGGGAGAAATAGAGTTGTGAATTTTGCCATCCATTCATTTAAAGGAAAAATGGTTGTAGGACATAATTATCAACACACACAAGAAATGATGAGACTGGACCAATGATCCAATACACAAGTGATTGTGTTGTGCATGAAATCTAAACAATTTGATTCAATGACCAATTGCAGGTAAAGTTCAAAGAATTACAATCAATGATTGGTATTTATGTTTAATGGTATACAAACATAGGTTCACCAATTGAAGCAAGAAAACAACAAAACCACAATCACACAATCTCGATACACCATAGACAATATAGATTACCTTGGAAACCCAAATGGTAAAACCAACAAATTATGGCTTATCGACTCTTTTAAATAGAAGAAGAATACATGCAAGCAAGATACACCCATTCTTGAGAGCTCTTACCCAACTTCTACAATAATTTATACAATTTGCAATGCTCTTAGTCATGGGCACGAAATATGAACATTTTGTGCATTTCAACTTGCAAAACAAACCTTTGTACTACTATATTTGCAATCCTCTCAAGCCAAAACCATTTGCTTGGGATCTGGAGTTTGTTTCTTTTTCCTTCATTGTGGAATCCATTTATGTGTGTGAGTGATTTCACTTGGATTCCATTTAAATATCTCCCCATCAACTAAGGGTATCTCCCTTAAAGAGGTTTCCCTAGAATGCCAATCAAACTCCCTCAAGTATACACAATTTCAATTACTTTGTCCTTATATTTTCACACACCATAGCCATGAGGCATTAAAAATATATATATAATTTATAATTGAAATCCCATTCGATGATAGTTATAGGTAATTTGTGATTCACAAGGCTTGAAAAATGCATTATTTGTAAGTGTTCTAATCCATTTCAAATGGGATAGCTCAAAGGGGATAGGTTTAGATAGTCACCACACCTTATAGAGAATATAATGTGGTGAGGGTTGTGCACACGGGGTCTAAACAAAGTATTCAATGCATATTTGGTTGTATCTAGTAGTCCACATAGCACACAAGCCCATACTTTATACCAATGAACATAACATATGAAGGATCATTGTTTGTCCACGTAATTCTACCCACTGGTGATTCAATCAAGGGAGAAAATGAGTTGTGGGTTCTGCCATTGATTCACTTAAAGGAAAAATTGTTGAAAGGATGTTATTAGCAATACACACAAGAAACGATGAGACTAGACAAGCAATCCAACAAACTGGTGATTGTGTTGTGTATGCAATCCAAGAAATTTGTTTTGATGAACAATTGCATGTAAAGTTCAAGGAATTACAATAAACGATTGGTATTTATAATGAATTTTATACACACATAGATTCACCAACTGAATCAAGAAAACAACAAAACCACAATCACACAATCCATTATACACCAAAGACAACATAGGTTACCTTGGAAACTCTAATGGGAAAAACAACAAATAATGGCTTCTCGACTCTTTTAAATAGAATAGGAATACATGCAAGGGGGATACACTCATTCTTGTGTTTTTACTCTCTTTCTACAATTTGCAATGATCCTAGCCATTGGAAAGTAATATGAACATTTTTCACATTTTGGCATGTAGGAAAAACCTCTATCATTACTACTATATTTACAATGCTCTCTAACCAAAACCATTTGCTTAGGCTCTAGGGTTTGTTGCTTTTTCCTTCATTCTTGAATCCATTTATGTGTGTGAGTGATTTCAATTGGCATCCATATAAATACATCCCCATCAAGTAAGGGGTATCTCCCTTAAAGAGATTACCTTAGAATGCCAATTGAACTCCCTCAACATGTTGCTCGATTCATCCTTTGTGGAGCCAATATGAGACCAACGAACTATTGATTTCTTCAATTGTTGAAATCAACCTTTCAAATTAGAAGTGGAGAGAGATGTCTTCATAGCCTTTTATTGATTTCAAATCCATTTCAGATCAACGATGTTGTCTCACATTTGTATTGCATCAAGATAAGTGACAAAATCATAACAATGAAAATGTTTGTTATCCTTAGCAACATCTCAAAAGTTTGCCTCTTACTTAGTGTCGTGTGTATTTTAGTAATTAAGTGACATCCAAATTTATGTCACTTCAACAAAATTCCAAAAATTTGTGTTTGATTTAGTGTAACGATACTGCAACATGCTATCTACAATGTTCTATTGAATGTAGACTTACGGTACTAACTTTGACAATGTTTCCCCTTTTTGTTGTAATGTTTAAAATCACCAACATCCATGATATTTATGCCTTCAAATTTCTTTAAAACTTGGACATATTTCTCAATATACGTTTAGAGTATATTCATATCCTTGAGTAGATATTATTTTATAATGATTGAGCTTCTTGTCAAAAATAAATTTCTTGGTGAATTATAACCAAGCTAATTTCTTAACTCCCAGAACCTTGTCCAAACTATGAACAAAATGACATTTTTGGGTACAAGAACTATCCACCAAAGGCTTCAAGGAATAAAGTTTTTTATAAGTTACTTTTAATGATGCTAAAATAACAATTTATTTTAGCATCTTGATTTAAATCATGGTTTACACTTTAAGTATGATGTAAAATTGTGTTTTATTTTTTAAATTTTGTTGACCTTTTCACAACAAGTTGTGTTGTCCCAAATTTGTGTAATATAAAGATTAATGATCATACTTATGCTTTCAGATTGCTTGAAAACCTTGACTTGTTTCTAACCAATGTCTTCTTAGTGTTGGTTTTTCATAAGAGATGATATTGTATATGAATATTATTATTTAGTATGCAAAAGGATCACAACTGAAAGATAAATATCCATAGAACAACAAGATATATCCTCAAAAAAATCCTCAAGGGGGAGGAAACCCTACAAACTTTCCTCAGTGTAGATTCCTCCAACATGTAAAATTTCATGTAATGCTCTTTCATGAAATCAAGACCAAAGAGACCCAAACGCAAACCCAGAATAGAATCATAGATAAGTGTGTACTACTCTCTTGTACTTATATTCAATGAGTGATCAAAATGTCTCAATATAACCTCTATTTATACTCTAAAAGACCTAAAAGACATAACTTATCAATAAACCCTTTCACAATTACACTTAGGAATAACCAATACAATTACACTTAGGAATAACTTCTGAAATTACATAAAATCTCAACACTCCCTCTTAATGAGGAAGGTATTCTATCTGGCACAGACTCTAACATTGTCACCATCCACACGAGCTCATGACCATTGACTATCAAAAACACAAATCTATACATCATAGGAAATCCATAGTGACTTCACAGCATGCATCCAAGGCCTGTGGGTAGCCCTCCAATAGCTACAACATGTCATCATGAAACTATCTAGTTTCCCGTAAAAAACTTGGATATCTTTATGCATGGCATCCAGTACCATAAGATAACATATGTACCTTGTCTCTTTAGAATACATATAGGGTCGGTGGGTATCTCTCTAATAGCTACAACATGTCATCATGACATCCACTACTATGAGATAACATTTGATGCTATCACTCCCTCTGAAGAGGGACTACACCGAGCTTGTCCCTGAAGTACTCGAACTTCATCCTTGACAATGGATTGCCAGCACATCCATAACCTGCTCATCGGTAGCCACATATTGGAGCCTCATTGATCCCTTCTGCAATATATCCTTGATATAGTGATACCTAATTTTGATATGCTTCGACTTATCATGAAACACAGGGTTCTTTGACAACTTTATACAATTCTGGTTTTCGCACAAGATACAGGTCACCTCCATTGCAATATCAAATAATCTAGTCAGCAATTTTTGAAGCCATACTGCTTCACGACTTGTTGCACATGCTTCCACATACTCTGCATAAGTCGTATTGAGTACTACACATGAATTCTTCTTATTGATCCATGAAATCATACCGGATCCCAAAGTGAAGAAACATCCTAATGTACTTTTTCTGGTTTGCAACACTACCATCCCAATCTGAATCTGAATATCCAAGTAGACTGGTCTCACTATCTACAACATACTCGAGCCCATAATCCATTGTACCTTTAAGGTACTTCATCATATGTTTTACTGTAATGAGGTGAACACGTCTGGGGTCAACCATGTACTGACTCAAAGTGTTCACAAAAAAACATATGTTTGGTCGTGTATTCGTCAAATATATCAATGAACCCATCATCTT
Organism: Picea sitchensis; assembly: GCA_010110895.2. NCBI lineage: Eukaryota > Viridiplantae > Streptophyta > Pinopsida > Pinales > Pinaceae > Picea > Picea sitchensis. The sequence goes on from SNQJ01S0046775.1 coordinate 19,285, forward strand.
CATGTATAACGTAACTTCCATGGTCTCTGAAGTCATATCCTACAATAACTTCAGATTTGATACCGTAGGTGTAGCCATTGCTTTGCATTCCAATATCCTGAACCTCTTCAGGATTTCCACTACATACTTCCCTTGACCTAGGAATATTTAATTAAGATTTTTCCATACCTACAGTCCTAAGTAATAGTGCATCAGACCAAGATCCTTCATATTGAACTCAGAGGCTAACTCCCTCTATCACTCTGTGACAATATTTCCAATTTCCAAAACACACAACATCATGGTAACCACCACATCAACACATTGACACAAGCTTCATGTGATCTCAACTACAAAGGGTTTGTCACTGCTTCTTATGTCCATATCGATCACTTCTCACCAAATACTTGTGTTGATATTGAGCTTCTCCTTTGTCAGGTTCTCTACTTGAGCCCTGAACTCTTAGAATCTACTGAAGACCTCATCCTTGGTCTTCATGAAGAAGATCCATGAGTGTCACATACTATAAGAATCTCGGTAAACTGTCATGTGCATAAAAGCACCACAATATACTAACCAGGTATCCATGGCAACTTGCCTAGAACAAGAACAATAACATCTCCATGGAAAAAGAATTACCATGGTAACTTGCCCAAAACAAAATAAGAGAAAAAAAAGAATATTTCTCATTCTAAAGTTTGTTGCGGGATCTTGCAAACACATTTCCTATTCATGATACGGATAATAATCAAGGTAGGGACCTTGTGATAGTATTTCTCAATAACCATGTAGATGATGAATCCTCTATTCACACGGGGTTGGGTCCACAATCATAATTCTCTATCACTGTCCAGGGATATGACAACCAAAGTCTAAATGAGGTTGTTGTTCTATAATAAATTCTCTATCCCATAACTCATACAAGTATTTTTGTTCCTCTCTTCCTCTTCCAAAGATTTTTGGGAGCACCCAGGTGAGGAATAGAAGCAGAATGGCTTCATCCCTCCTTAACTCACCACTCTCATCTACAATGCCTATTTACAATAGAGTTTTACTACTCCCCATCACAACTCTTGTTGTTACTATCCCTGCACGTATGTCACCATAGGTGTAACGCTAAGAATATCATTGGATACCAAATCAGAAAGGAAGAAAGAATGAAACCCTACAAGAATACCCTCAACCTGCTTGATCGTGATAGCTTTGTTTTGGACCTTTTAGACTCTAATAAATTTATGTGGGTGCATCATCCATTCATTTTTTCCTTGAACCTTTTAAGTGATTGCATGTGTACTTTGGGAATCGGTGTTATTCCAGAAATGGGCATAGCTTTGGACAGATTGTCTACACTTCCATACAACCTCCTTTGGCTCATCCTTTCCAAACTCCCCTTTATAGAGGTAGTCCAATGTTTGTCCTCTCTAAACGATGAAGATTCCTTTACAGAGAAATGACCAATCTGGACCTCTCTCCCTATTTTATAACACCGCAATATCTCCAACCTCCCACACTCGATCCCCTCTCCATGGAAACCTTGGAGAATATAATATCCAACATATTGCAGTCACATTCGTTAGATCTAACGATCGTTCGTCTCACCAACGACACCACAGGGTGGAATCCCACTGTCACAAATTCAATGTTGTGGAAATTTACCACCTAAAGCATATCGAATTGGTTGGATTTCCTTTCCAGGAAGACTGTCAAAGTGCTCATTCTCAAATATTACCTGCCAAGGGAAATCCCGACCTCGGAGCCCCTTTTCTCCTGCACTCGTCTCACTATGCTCCAACTCGACAATTATATTCTCACTATATTCCAACCCAATTCACTGGATTTAAACATCTCTTGTATTGCACCTTCACGTGCATGGAACTAGAAGATGACTCTTTATCCATCTTTATTTCATAGTTCCCTCTTCTTCTGAAACTTCGCTTATAGGATTGTGTTGGAATGCAAGAACATGTTATTTTTGTTGATTTTCACTGCAACTACACAAATTGTAACAAGGAAACGTTGTAAGTGTTTTTGAACGAACACTACCAACAACAATAAGGAGAAAGACATAATATGCTCAATATATCTCCATCGTAGGTGGCTTGCCTAGGATCTCCATAAAGGAGTATGGATTCTTTCAGATCAATGTCCAGTGACTCCAACAAGCCTTCTCAATTGTGGCTACCCTTAATGGTTTTCACTCATGGTCATCATGTCAATGTGATGGATAAACACACTACTGCAAACATAGTAGTAATTCACTCACTCGGACTATCTACTCTCTTACTCTCATAGCTCCCATTTCTTTTCCATTTCCCTAGGCCCTCCTGTAAGGGAGTCAGGCCCAGTTCTGCTCTAATACCATGTTGGTTTTTCATAAGAGATGATATTTTATATGAATATTATTATTTAATATGCAAAAGGATCACAATTGAAAGATAGATATCCACAGAACAATAAGATATATCCTCAGGGAAACCCTCAAGGGGGAGAAAACCTTGCAAACATTCCTCAGTAGAGATTTCTCCAACATGTACAATGCCATACAATTCTCTTTCATGAAATCAAGACCAAAGAGACCCAGACACGAACCAATAATAACATTTTAGATAAGTGTGTACTACTCTCTTGTACTTATATTCAATGAATGATCAAAATGACTCGATATAACCTCTATTTATACTCTAAAAGACCTAAAATCCATGAATCATCAATAAACCCTTTCATAATTACACTTAGGAATAACTTCCAAAATTACATAAAATTTCAACACTTAGATCATCTTCATCTCCTTGAATAGATATTATTTTATAATGATTATGTTGGATTACTGAGAGGGGGGGTGAATCAGTGATAGCGTAATTATAATCCCTTTTCTCCAAATAATTCAAGTGTTATATCAATGTAGAATTATTATCCAATAATTTGCAATAAGAAATTAACAATCACACACATACACAGTACACCAGTGTTTTACGTGGAAATCCAAATCGGGAGAAGACCATAGAATGTTTTTTCTTATATGTCTTGAAGAAATACATTCATTGGAAGCACCAGCTTCCTTTTTTTTCCAGTTGCAACTGGAAGGAGGCTCCAACCCCCTAGTTTCTCAGGCTACAACCTGAGGGAAGATCCAACTCCCCAATTCTCTGGCTATAACC
>SNQJ01S0046775.1:31580-70961 GCA_010110895.2 Picea sitchensis
TGGCTCTCATTCTCATTCACATTCACTGGCTCTGGTTGTTGGGGTTGTTTAAACTCTGAACTATGGTTGATTTGGGTTGGTTTCCTTTCATGGAAACCCACGCTCAATAAGGTTGTATGTTTACACTTACTGTTTTATAACAGATAATATAATGTTTTCTTGCTTACCTAATTTTTTTATTATTATTTCTTTTTTATTATCAAATTTGAAATTATCAAATATTTATTAAAAATAAAAGAAGAGTTAATTGATATAATTTAGAAAAATAAAACTTCTAAAAAAGAGGTAGTTCACAATAACAATTAAAAATTTATATATAAAAACTTTATGGTTAGACTGAACAATGAAGAGATAAAAAAAATACACCATCGTTAAGGAGGGGTAAGGGGCCTAATTTTGAATGACTAGGCCAAACTTCCCACTCCTAATGGATTAGTGTACCCAAAATTCCTTTCATCTCCATGAATACAAGAGTAAACATGAACACTCTGTGAACACAAAGAGATACAAAGCAGTACATATCCAAAAGAGGTTGTGTTGCCTATTTCTAGTCATGATAGATTGAGGCATTGGTGTTCTCTTCTTATTTTTGACGATTGTTGTCCATTCTATTGATTTTTTTGGTAGTTGCGAGAGGTATTCACTTCCAAGAGACCTCCTACGAAAGATATCATGATAAGAGAAGACCCCAAATATTGGCAATGTGTAACAAAACTAAAGTTGGCCCTACAAAGAAATTATAATGGGAAATCATAGTTTCTAGAAGGAGAAGTCGACCCTAAAAGTTTAGTGACGATTAGTATAAATACAGGTCAAGCCTTCCTCATTTGACACATAACAACTTGCCCTCCTATTACATCTTAGGTATCCACATGAGTACTAGTTTGAGGCAGCATAGTTTAGCCTAATCTGAGGCATTTTCTAAGACAACAGATTGGGCACATCTATAGCAGCCTCTCTATGTTTGTTTGTCTTTATCTTGGATATCATTCTGTAGTAGGTCTCCTTCTCTGCTCGAGGGTGGCACTTGAGGATGCCTATGGTTGGGTGTCAATGAGAGAAAATTGCCTATGGAAAAATGGGCAGTCCCATAATTTTGTTTTGCAATTTGTGCTGGGTTAATATTCTTGAGATCTTGGTTATTCACTGCAGTTGCAAACTAGCATTCAAAAATTCAACATGGTATCATAGCTTATCTTGAAGATGACCAATTGCCAATTGCACAAAAATTAAGGACTGCCACAACAAGAAGAAATTGACCTTCTTATGAGTTAAATTACAACAAATATATGGCTGATTTTTGTGCAAGTCTTGAAGATCTACCATTTCACAAGTAGGCCATTTTTTTCTTGAGTATGGGAGGCCAAAATTTTCTGAGATTGCAGGCTGAAATTTTTCAGAGGAAACCCTCTCTCTTGAAAGCCGAATCAAAGGTGCAGGTCCAAGTTTCCTGAGGAAAAATTGAATGAAGGTCCGAACTGTTTGAGGACACCTTAACCGCAGGTTTGAGCCCAGTTCTGTGGATTGTCTTATCCCAGGTTTGAGCCCTATTTTGTGGGCATACTAGCAGCAGGTCTGAGCATAAATAGAGGTCGAGTCTTCAACAATTAGAGGGCATTCTTCTGGGTTGAATTTGGACAAAATTTTATACAACAATTAGACCTAGTTTTGGACAACTTCAAGAACCAGTTTCAAGAGGAGAATTAACACGAGGTTCATGAGGATACTTGAGCATTTCTGAGGCTACTTATTTGTGGATGAAGTTGCACCAGAACCGAAGAGTGCTAAATTTCAGAGGTATGCACTTATATATTTTTTTATTTTTGTATCATTATCACAAGGGTGTCTGCAGGAGGAGGGACCTGTGTAGAGGAATCTCAATTCTAGTACTCTCAGAGGAGCATCACACTCCCTCTGGTAAAGAAGACTCCAGGTTTGATTTTTTTTTAAATTATCATGCCTCTAACCTACATTTCTAGTACTTTTTGAATTACTACATTACAAGTAGGTCTTGTAGCTATGATACCAATTTTTTGATTGCTTTGAATTTACACTAGAGATGTACTTGTTGATCTTCCCTCTAGGAGATATTCTTGTTCTGGGTAGGTTATCTTGTTGAATTCCATGGAGATTTCGATGGAAATATTGTTGTTCTTGTTTCTTGTTCCGGGCAAGTTACCACAAAGACATGTCACTAGTGACAGCTTTGAGAAGGAGCTATAGCAATAGTTGTAGAAGGAAACTTATTGGATGATCTTTGGTTTGAGACATGAAGCAGTGTGATTGGATTTTGTATAGATTGAAGGTTCTACTAGTCCTGATCTTGTCACATGATTCTCTCAGTTTGAGCAAGTAATGACATAGGAGACTTGCTCATTTACATTACAAATCTCTTCCCGCTCTGGGGAATATGGTGACAGATCTTCCAGATGAAATTCGCAGAGGTTGTGGGGTCCTTTCCGAGCAATGAGAGGAGATCCAAGGGGATATTGGACCTGCTGCATTCAAATTTGTGTGGACCCATGAAAATTATTTCCTTCGAAGAGGAGATAGCCTTTTGGAGATATAGAGGATATCACATGTAGATTGACAGTGAAGGCATGAGGAGATGATGACTTTTCCCCCTCACCCTTCAACAGTTCAGAGGGAGCTAGTTGAGCCCGTCGATCCAGATAAATCCATTTGATATTCCTAGAGATATTACAGTAGGTCGGAAGAGGCATGTGTGGGCTCATCAGACTCTGCAGGAGGCAAAAGGACATGCAACTCTCATTGTACTTTCCAAGAGAGCCAGAGACCACATAGAAATTCGGGCTATGCTGCATCTATGAGCCACATCATTGATTCTTGAGCCTTCGTGTTGTGAGGAAGCATCCAGTTAGAAGATATGGAGAGGAGCCATGATGGAGGAGTATTAGTCCATCATGAAGAACAATGTGTGGGATATTGTTCCAAGACCGTAAGTGAAGTCTGTGGCGACTTCCAAGCAGATCTATAAAGATTAAACATGCAACTAATGTGAGCATCGAGAAACACAAAACAAGATTTATTGCCAGAGGATTCTCTCAGGTGGAGGGAATATATTATGAGGAGACAATTGCTCTTGTTGCTTCATATATTTCCATCTAGATAGTCATTTCCCTTGCAGTAGCCATGGGATGGAGATTACATCAGATGGATGAAAAGACAACCTTTCTCAATGAAGAGATTGAGAAAGAAGTGTACATAGAGCAACCGGTTGGTTTTGTGATACATGAGAAGGAGTCTCATGCATGCAGATAAAAGAAGGCCCTGTATGGACTTATTCAGGAACCTCGAGCTTGGTATACGAGGATTGATGTATATGGCTTGAGATATGTCTCCAGTATTGATGCAATATTACAGGGATATGCTGACTTCGATGAGGCAATGAGCACTGTAGAACACCTCCAGGTGTTGCTTTACCTTGGCATCTTCCATGGCTTCCTGGAGTAGAAGGAGATGGACTTCTATGTTGTGAGTACCACAGAAACATATATTATTGTGGATGGAAGTTCACGAAGCAGTGGGGCTTCACATGCTCTTTGCAAACTTGATTGGTCAGTGATATCATTATGTTCGAGATATGATGTAGAAGGAGACAGTACAAGTGCAGTACTTTCCTACAGAAGACTAGATTCCAAATGATCCCATGAAGCTTCTTGCTAGGACGAAATTTGAGTACTTCCATTAGAAACTTGGCATGATGCCTCCCTCATTGAGAGGGAGGGTTGATGATTGTAAATTCCTGATACATTCTCCAGATCATACTCCTCTGGACTGAGTTGAGTTGATCTGTGAGGACACCTATGTGATAGGTGAGATCGTACTCCTATGGAATTAGTTGAGTTGATCTATGAGATGGGTCGTACTTCTATGGACTGAGTTGAGTTGACTTGTATTTGGTCTCCTGTCATACTCCTCTGGACTGAGTTGAGTTGATTTGAGATGGCTCTTCAGTTCGTACTCTTATGGACTTAGTCGAGTTGATCTGTGAGAGTGACGTCCCTAGTGGTTGAGCACTAGAGGACACGTCATGGGGAGTAGACCCATGTCGTCACACTATGGGATAAACCCTAGTGTTTATCGAGGGAGGAGCCTCTAGAAGTCCACATGGGATGAGCCATGTGTGACATACCCTTGAGGTGTAGCTCAAGTGGTTGAGATGTCCAAGCGTTTGGGAGGATATTCCACTGGCCAACAACCCTTAGGGGTTGGGAATATCCACCTGGGTTGGTTCCCAACAACCCTTGGAGACCATTTTTCCTTGATGACTCGTCATGGATGATATGTCCTTGATGATGCACTATGGATGTGTAGGTCCTAGTGTCACCCTAGTGGTTTGTGACACCTAGAAGGTCCACATGGGTGCACACATGTGTGACAAGTCCACATTGTAGCAGGTCAATGTGTGACAAGGATATGCTACCAGTAACATGGTCTGTGAGACTATGTAGTGGTTGGAGGACCATGACATAACTTGCGAGGCTATGGAGACCAGAATAAAACATCACTGAGAATACCTCCCTAGCCAAGAATGAGTGTTGATGTTTTTGGTAGTTGCGGGAGGTATTCACCTCCAAGAGATCTCCTATGAATGATAGCATGATAGGAGAAGACCCCAAATATTGGCAATGTGTAACAAAAATAAAGTCGACCCTACAGACAAATTATAATTTCTAGAAGGAGAAGTCGGCCCTAAAAGTTTAGAGATGATTAGTATAAATACAGGTCAAGCCTTCCTCATTTGACACACAACAACTCACCCTCCTATCACATTTGAGGAAGTCGTAGGAGTACTAGTCTGAGGCAACATAGTTTGACCTGATCTGAGGCATTTTCTAAGATAACAGATTGGGCACATCTGTAGCAGCCTCTCTGTATTTGTTTTCTTTTCTCTTGGATATCATTCTGTAGTAGGTCTCTTGCTCTGCTCGGGGTGGCACTTGAGGATGTCTATGGTTGGGTGGAAATGAGAGAATATTGCCGATGGAAAAATGAGCAGTCCCATAATTTTTTTTTGCAATTTGTGCTTGGTTAATCTTCTTGAGATCCTGGTTATTCACTATAGTTGTAAACTGGCATTCAAAAATTCAACACATTTTTCCTTTGTATCTTGAATAGGCATGTCTAGATTTTTCACTTCGGTCTTTCTTTGATATGGAGGGGATTTTTTACAAGGTCTAATCGCTGTTTATCATGGTATCTAAGATTTTTCTAGTTCCTTTGCCTGATCTACCTCATTGACGTAGGGACAAGGATTTAGCAACAATTTTATCTTCTTAGATGGTGCTTTCATCTTCATTGGTGGAGCAAAAGCCTTCTCTAGAAGAGGAGTTTCTTTCCTTGGAGAGCTTATTTTCTTTGTTGTAGGGGTAGTCATAGTTGATTCCTGTTGCGGTTCCTAATTTGTAGGGGGGGGGGATCCTTACAAATCAAATAATGTTATTCTTTTGCTCCATCCAACCATGTGGATTTTCTTGATCCTCTCCAAGTTCTTCCTTCCTTACGATGCTTGGGACACCAAGCTTCTATATGCCCTATTTCATAAAATGATTGAAAATGAAAGAAGACATGTCAATAGTCCAACGTTTAGGTCTACGAATAATCTTTGGCTCCTAAATTGATTTATGTTGGAAACCCTTTGTTCACACTCATTCCAAAAAAAATATGTGCATAAGTAGTTATGCTTTTTTTCTTTGTTTCCTCACTTTTGAAGTGAAATTTTCCTATCACATTTCCAATGTCACTGAGAGAATCATACCCCCAGAAGTGTATAGGGAGGTTTAGCATATAGAACTAGACTGGAGTAGTGGGAGTGAATCAAAGGAAGGAGACCATGCCTTCACATAAAAAACACAATTGTCCCCAAACCATGGTCGCAAACTAAGGATCTTATCTCGATCTTCAATCAAATGAAATTCAATAATGAAAAAACCTCTTTCACAAGGATATATGAAGGCTCTTTATATGATCGCAAGCTTCCAGGTTGAAGAACCACATTGATGGAGTATCCTAGAAAAGGCCAAAGGCCATTAAACCTACCAATTATATCATTGAACGATAGAATGTTTCTTGATGCATCTTTTGATGAAAGGAATGGACAGGGTTGAGGCCTCCTGGAACATGAAATGAGGAGTCAAGCAATGAACTAAACCATTAAGAACTACATCCTTGAAAGAGGGGCCCATAGAGCATGAGGGAGGAGCACTGATCACCAAAAAGGAAGCATGCACAAGGGTCGTAGGCTATCCAACAAAAGGAGAAGACAGAGCCATGGGAAATGAATTTGAACACGAAGAAGGTGTCACATAGTAAAGGATCCAAGTAGTGGAACATGGATGGGATAGAGTCAGGCTCATTGGGGGAGATAAGCAATTCATTTAGAATCAAAGAAAAATCATGATGAGAAGCTATAAACGAACTCTAGCCACCACCATTTCAGAGCTACATGAAAAGATCTCCATCCACCTACAAAACTAACAATATTAATATTATGACAAAGTTGTTTTCAAACATAAAAAAATTCATGTGGAGAAGATCCATGTTGGTGAAACAAACATGCCATAGGCCTATTGTTTATGGATCCTATTAGTATTATAGTGGTCTAATCCGCGACCTTTAAGAAACTACCAGAACTTTGAGGAGAAAGAAAGACCCAACATGGGTAACGAATTGGAGAAAGGTTGGAATATCTAAGGGCCATTAATGTGTAGGTCCAAGAGGCGAATTGACACTTGAAGGAGAAAATAAATAAGTTTGAAAAGAGGATAGAATACTTGGAAGAGGATCTTAAGACTTCTAGAAAACAATTGCCTTTGTTAAGAAAACGCTAGTCAAACACTAGGTCTCTCTCACCACAATTATGGTAAACTGAACAAGAGAAAGGTTCAACTCTTGCAATTGGGAGAGAAAGTAATACATATGGATGATAAAAAAGAACATAGGCTCACTTAGATGATGACTTAGTTGTACCAAGAATTGGCAGTGAAGGAGGAGGCATTGGCCAAATTATAGGTACTAACTAACCAAGGGACCAAGGAATCACAAACCATTTCCATTGCTATTACATAAGCTAGCACCATGAGGGAGACACACATGGTCAACTCACTCTACAAGGTCCTTTCTCAATTTATTTTGGAAGATACCTTAGTCATTTTGAAAAGAGGCATAGGTTCCAAGTTAATTAGACATATGGGTTACAAAGGATAAGTGTTGGGCATGTGTTATATTCTTTAGCTCTAGTGTTTTCTACATTGCGCTGAGAACGTAGGGGGGTTTGAGCGGAGGAGCTAGGCCTCCATGAGATTATTTTTCCTCGGGAAATGTGTCACATTTTTGCCTCATTTTTTTTGTGTCTCCTCGATTTTTGTGTCCATTGTTGAGTGGTTTTTCGGCACATGGATTTTGCCGATGGTTTTCTATTTCCATTTAAGGAATTAGGGTTGTTGACTAATCCAGGTCATTGGGTTAGGGTTTTGGATGCCGATGGATCCTATATGTATATTATAATGTAAACAAAGTATCACTATGAATGAATATAGAATATGCTGGTTTTCCCGGTTTGGGTTTCTAGGAGAAAATATCTATGTAATGTGTGGATTTTCCATTGTATACTTTTTGTTCTTTTATTGAAAATCTGTTTGCAGTAAAATATTGTGTAAAGTTAAAATCCACATTTGGTATCAGAGCTTTGTTGGCTTCAGAGGGACTCCTTTATGGTCAAGGATTTGGCTTGGGACTATGATAAGCCTTGTTACATTGGGAGATTTGTGGTATTGATTTTTCAGGTGAAAAGAAATGGCGAGTAGTTTGAAAATGGAGATCGAGAAGTTTAATGGGAAAAGTTTTGAGATGTGGAAGCTCAAGATGGAATATGTGTTGGTGGACATAGATCAGTGGATTGTGGTGGATCCAGGTACTCCACCTACATGAACTTCAACAGATGACTGGAAAATTTTCGATCGAAAGGCGAAGGGCACAATCTGACTATGTCTCTCAGATTCAGTATTACTGGATGTGTCAGAGGAAGCTACAACCAAATATTTATGTGATAAGTTGGGAAAGTTGTATCAATCTAAGTCCCTAGTAAATAAACTATTCCTGAGAAAGAAGTTGCATAACCTGAGGATGAGAGATGGAGAATCGGTGGCATAGCATTTGAACGCCTTCAATACTATGGTAAGTCAGTTAGTATCTGTTGAGATTAAAATTTCAGATGAATATAAGTGTATCAATTTATTGTTGTCTTTACCAAACTTGTGGGATAGTCTGGTTGTGGCCATAGGTAGTAATACAACTTGCTTGAATTTTGATGAAGTGGTATCATCCTTATTGTTGGAGGAGACGAGGCAGAAGAACATGGAAGGATAGAGCACATATGCATTATTTGCAAGAGGACGCTCCCAAGAAAGAAATATATCTAAGTCCTCAAGTGGGAGATCTAAGTCTAAGAGAAGATCTAAGTCTCTCGAAAAGTTTGTAAAGGTATGTTGGAGATGTGGAAAAGAAGGGCACTACAAGAAGTAGTGTAGATCCAAAGTTGAGAAAAACAAAGGATTTGAAGAATCTCCTTCTACAAAAGAAAATACCTCCAAGGAAGAAGGAGGGGATGTGGACTTGTCTTCTTCAAGGACACATGCAGATCGTGAGGCATGGTTGGTTGAATCAGGTGCATCCTTTCATATGACTCCCCATAGGGAGTGATTCTGTGAATATGAAAGGTATGATGGAGGTAATGTTTTCTTAGGTGATGACTCGACAACCAAAATCATAGGTCAATGAAAATTCAAGTTGAGGCTCATATATGGAAGGATTAGAACACTACTTGGTGTTCTACACATCCTAGGATTGGATAGAAATTTGATTTCTGTAAGGAAAATGGACGATGCAGGGGTAAAAAAAATATTTGAAAAGGAAACCTACAGGATGGTTCGAGGAGCAATGGTGTTGTTGAAGGGAGTTCAGTTTGGAACTCTGTATAAGATGCAAGGAAGCACTATTATTGATGGATGTAATAGTTTCATTGTTCCTGATATTAGAGTTGAAGAAGAAATAACTCCTACAATATCTGGAGAAAAGTTTATGCTGTGGCATCGAAGACTATTTCATATTAGAGAGAAGGGTCTCTGACTACTACATGGTAAAGGTATGGTTGAAGGTATGTCTAAATTCTCTTTGGATTTTTATTTTTGTGAACATTATGTATATGGGAAGAAAAATCAACTAAGGTTCCCCTCTGGTGCAACGAGGGCAGAAGGAATTTTACAACTAGTTCACAGTGATGTGTTTGGACATGTGTTGGTTCCATTAAGGTGCTAAGGACAAATAATGGGAGAGAGTTATGCGGGAATGAATTTGAAGAATTTTGTAATAGGTGCAATATAGCAAGGCAAAAGACTACTCCATATACACCTCGACAGAATGGAGTTGCATAAAGGATGAACATGATGCTAATGGAAAAAGAAAGGTGCATGATCAGTGGTGTCGGGTTAGGGAAAGAATTATGGGTAGAGGCAACGCGTACTGCATGTTACTTGGTCAATATATCACCCTCATTAGCGTTGGATGAAAAGACTCCACAAGAGGTATGGGCTGGTAAGAAACCTTCTCTCACACATCTCAAGGTATTTGGCTGTGAGGCCTATGTTCATGTTAAAAAGGAAAACAAGAGTAAGCCAGATAAGAAGGTTGAAAAGTGTATCTTTATTGGGTATAAATATGGTCTCAAAGGTTATAAGCTTTGGAACCCAGAAACTAAGAAGGTTGTGCATAGCCGAGATGTGGTGTTTAGAGAAATGAAGGATGTTGTTAAACATGAAGTCCTACCAAGTAAGGAAGAACCAGAGAAAATATAGTTTGATTTAAAGGACGATGAATCAGACTCTATAGAAGAACATGAATCAGAAGAAAAAGATCCTCATACTCTAGTATTGAGGAGATCGGTTCGAGAAAGAAGGCTACCAGAAAGGTATACTCCATCTGATTTCCATTCAAATTTTTCTTTGTCTATTATTGATGATGATCCTAGAGCTGTCAGGGAGGCAATAGATTCAGAGGATGGAAATCTATGGAAAAAGGCCATGGATGAAGAAATGGCAGCCTTGGATAAGAATGAGCCTTGGGATCTAGTGGAGTTGTCGACTGGAAGAAATCCCATTGGAAACAAATGGGTATTTAAAAAGAAGTTGAATGCAGAAGGAAAAGTGGAGAAATACAAAGCTCGGTTAGTAGAAAAGGGTTATTCCCAGGTTGAGGGAATTAATTTTGGTGAGATTTTTTATCCCATTTCCAAGTTAACTTCTATAAGATTATTTTTCTCTGTTGCTGCTACATTTGATTCTGAAGTAGAACAGATGGATGTGAAGAAAACATTCCTACATGGGGATCTGGAAGAAGAAATATATATGAAGAAGACATAAGGCTTTGTTGTGAAGGGAAAGGAGCTGGTATGAAAGCTAAAAAAGTCCCTGTATGGTTTAAACAATCACCAAGGATGTGGTATCAAAAATTTGATACTTGTATGTTGGGACTTGGCTTCACAAGAAGAAAAGAGGATCACTGTGTGTGTTTTAAATTAATCGGTGATCACTTGATTTATTTGGTCTTGTATGTGGATGACATGTTGCTGATAGGAAACAACAAAGAGATTATCCAAGATGTGAAAACTTAGTTGTCCTCTAAATTTGACATGAAGGATCTCGGTGCTTCAAATTAAATTTTGGGCATGTAAATCAAAATAGATTGGAAAAAGAGGAAACTCTAGTTAAGTCAGAGAAAATATGTCGAGACAATATTCCAATGGTTTAATATGCATGAATGTAAACCAATAAAGTTCCCTATTCTTGTTGGTGTAAAGTTATCTGCGGATCAGTGTCCCAAGACACATGAAGAGGAGGAGGACATGTCTTGTGTTCCATATGCAAGTGGATTTGGCATTTTGATGTATGCAATTGTATGTACTAGACTAGACATTGCACATGCAGTGGGATTTTTGAGCATATATATGTCAAAACCAGTGAAGGAGCATTGGATAATAATAAAAAGGGTTTTTAGGTATTTGTGTGGCATTGCTAGCTATGGATTGTGCTACCAAGGAAGACCAGGATTGGACAGAGTATTGGACATACAAGGATTTGTGGATGTATACTGGGCTGAATATCTGGATCATAGGAGATCTACAAGCGGGTATGTGTTTAACCTATTTGGAGAAGAAATTAATTGGATGAGCAAAAGACAGGTTGTGGTGGTACTTTCAACTACAGAAGTTGAATACATGGTAGCCACTCTGTTGATTTTTCAATAAGTTAGGTTAAGCCGTAAGTTCATTCCATTTTATCATTTAACCATAACCATAAATGTTGCAACAACCAAGATCACAAGAAGAAGCACCATACAAAATAACACAAGACGTATCCTGGGAAACCCTTCTCAACAAGGGAAGAAAACCCAACCAAATCATTTGCTATATTCTTCAAGAGAAATACCTTCACCCCCAAGAAATACCTAGCACACAAGAGGGTGATCAAACCCTAGAACTCTAGCGCCCAAGAGAGGTGCGCACTTTTCCCAAAGAAGTGTACTTGATGAAATTTAGAAACTCACATGAAGGATATGATTCCACAATGGGGAATCTTCCTTTACTTATATTAGACTTTTACTATCAACATAAGTGTCTATTTTCTCAATAGGTTCGACCTCTCTCAGTCACATTATAATTATTATTATAATTAATATTAACCAGATTAATTATCTTTTACATTATTATTAATCACATTAAGGTGGGGCTGACCTGTACTATAAAGTATGGGATTGTGTGTTGTGTCGATCACTAGTTACATCAAGATTTACATTGAATATTTTGTTTAGACCCTGTGTGAACGCCCCTCACTAAATTACATTCTCTACAAGGTGTGGTGAATACCTACAACCATTCTCTTTGAGCCATTCCAAATGAAATACATCAAAATGCTTACAAGTAATGTGTTTTGCAAGCCTTGTGAATTGCTAATTAGTTATAAATTAGATATCGTTGAATAGGATTTCAATTATAAATTGCTAATCCTTGTGAATTGCTAATTGTTATCGTTGAATAGGATTTCAATTATAAATTAGATATATGGTGTTAACGTCTCATGGCTATGGTGTTTGAAAACACGAGGACAAAGTAATTAGATCCATGTTAAAGAGAGGAATGAGCCATACACTTACCATTTACAAATTAATAATTAAAAAATCAAACTTTTAAAATAAAACACGTTTCATTGTACTTAATTAATAACTCACTAAAAATAAATACAATTTTTAAAAGAAAACACTATTATATTGTACTTTCTATCCAAAATATAAATGCCTTTAAACATGATACCAAATTGTACCAAATTTTAGCATTATTTTAATATCGTTGAAATACCTAAGTATAATGCTTACATCATTTTTATGAAAATAGAAATGTAAAAGATGCTCATGCCAATACAACTTAATGAAAAAACGATTATCATATTTGTATCAATTTTTTAAAAACATATTATGCTTATAACATCGTAAAAATTGATCGTTGCAGATTAGTCAAAATTTATCTTGATTCACAATTTTCATCCTACTTTTTATTGAGTGTTATATCAAGGCATTTGAACTTGTAATTACATTGATTTAAACATTATTTTTTTCCAAATTCAATAAAATTAAATATTAGGATGTTAAGATTATTATTATTTATTATATTATTTTAATTTTTAAAAAATGGTATTGGTTTTTTTTGAAATTAAAATTCTCTAGATGAGGTGATAGCTTAATGTCATGAATATGAACCTCGAGGGAGGAAGCCTTGCCACCCGACAGCTTGAGCTTCCAAAAGGGAACGTGGAGGATGTCTCTTATTTCTACTAGAGAAGATGAGGATGCAATTGGTTTATGATGTTGTTGAGTGGATGAGAAATTATTGCAATTGCACTCCAGTTGTCATGGAAATTACTCCGCACAATCAGATATGTTATTCCGGAGTGACCTCATCGCAGGCAAGAGGATGACTTCTTAATGTGAGACCGACCTAATATATAGAAAAGGATCTGATACACCCACTAGTGCTCATCCACTAGGGGCACATCCATAGGGATGTCATATCTCTGGTTCACTGCATTACACATAAGAACCGGATCTTCACATGTTCACTTGTGCTTGTCCACAGGCATGCCCACTCTACATATCTTCCTTCCCACTTCCTCACACATGAGAATCATCTAGAGTCTTCTCGTCAACTATGCTTCTCAGAGGAGGCTAACACATCATCTTCATTTCTGTTCACATGATGATGCACCGAACACTTTGGGATTTCACACGTACACCTTGTGCTCAACCACAGACACCTCTAACTCAACATATGACCTTTCCCACTGGATAATCATATGGATTTCTTCTCAACTCTCTGAATGGAGGAGGTCATCTCTACGTTCCTAGCTCTGTCTCAGGAAGTAACTACGTACCCTTCTTAAGGTCTTTCTCTCAGGTTTGTAAGATGAGAGAAAGACTCACATAGATGCAATGATCCACATCTCACAGGTTTGTAAGTTGTAGAATGTCTCACATAGCTGCATTAATCAACACTCCCTCTTAGCTAGGGAGGCATTCTTCATCATGCCAATTCTCACACGGATGTACTCTGAATTTTGTTTTTGGCTGGAGTATTCAATACTCCCTCTCAACTATGAAGGCATTTTTCACCAGGTTAGTCTGGCGTAGATGTTTGTAATTTTCTCATGTGTAGGAATGTACTGCATCTGTACGATTTTACTCTGCATCATATCTCTGACATAAGGATATTTCATCTCATCGTGTTTTGATCCATCAGGAAAAACTAGGTTCTCAAGGAGCTTTACACACGACTCTTGGTTATCATCATAGGATGCATCTCATGGTCAATCAAATATGTTAGAAGCTTGTGAAGCCACATTGCTTCGCACACTCATTGTTATATACTCTGCTTCTTTGGTACTTAAGGTCACAGAGTTTTGTTTCCTTCTGCAATAGGAAACCATGAATTTTTTTTCTGTAGAACATCAACCAGATGTGCTCTTCCGGTCCACTGTAATTTATGTTCAATCAGCATGTCATGCAAAATCAAGTTCACATTGGGGGCATATCTCAGGCCATATCCAATTGTGCCTCATATATATCTCAATGCATGCTTTACTTCTATCCAGTGAGTTTGTCTCGACTGACTTATGAATTTACTAAGTACATTCACTGTATAGAATGAATCATGACTGGTGTTAACCAGATACATCAGTGATCCAATCAGCTGTGGATCAGTTTCGTCTAAATCATCATCAATACTCTTCTTTTTAAATCCATCACGGTGGTTTTTTCATTTTGTCATACTTGAACTTATTTAATATTTTCACTGTATATTTTCCTTAACTCAGGGAAAATCTCATCGATCCTCTGTCATACTTCTTGTCCCAAGAAGTAGTGCATCATGCTCAGATTATTCATCTCGAATTCATAAGTCAAGGGTTACTTGTATGTAACAACAAGGCTTTCTGAATAAGTCATCAAAATCAGGTTCTCGTCATCAACACTGTAATAGGTTTGGATCAACAACACTCTTGTTGAAATCCAAACTCATCAAGAATTTATCTATCTGATCTAGTTTCTAGCTCATGGATGGTAGTATGGATGGAAGTGTATCGGGTTAACTGGATCATGTGTCTCATCATAGACAACTCCCTCTATTTGTGAGAAATCTTTGGCTATAGATATCATTTTGTATTTCTCGATACTTCCATCAACTGCATGCTTGATCTTATAGATACACTTGGAAGTTACCATAGAATTCCCTTTTGGTCCGTGAATAATATCTTATGCATCATTCTTTACGATATACTGGTATTCTTCTATTATGACATCTTTCCATACCTATTCTCATATTGCTTCTCTAAGACAAGGAGGCTCAACATCAATGAAATGGTTCACGAATGAAAGATAGCTTGAAAATATCTTTTGTTTTCTCGGGATGTTCCTTGAGAGGCTTGTATGTTTCTTTGCCTCTTTGCAGAGTGAGTCTAGGTAATTCCCTACTGCAATATCTCTGAATATGTCAACTGGAACAACTGGATCAACTAGAATAAGGTATGTCTCCCTTTGAACTACTGAAGGGGGAGAAAGTATTTGTCTTACTGTCAATCTCCATCTGAGATTCTCTGGATCTTTGAAAGGCTATCTCTTCTTCAAGGACAATGTTTCTTCTTGTTCTTGTGTAATGAAAAAATTAAATATGATTTGGACTCCCATACCAAGGATAACGGTCCAAGTCTTTCAGAGCTCCCGTACTAGGAATAATATCCTTCATTTATTTGAAAAATGAAATCAACTATAAAATTAGAGATCAATTGATTTACCTAGTTTGTTGTCATGTCTTTTTAGAGTAAGTACTTCTCCTCTCTTTTCTCTTCACTCTTTTGAGGTGGATTTGGATCTATGTCAATGGTGGAAGCATATTGTCTTCCCTTCTTCCTGCAGGTTGGACAATTTCTTGCAAGGTGTCCATACTTGTCACATCTGAAGCAATGAATTTCTGAAACATCTCTTCTTTGATAACCTGGATTGGATGAAGACTTTTCACCTTTAAATGTTTGCTTGAAATTTCTTTTGAATTTTCCTCCCTTATTTGTATGAAGTGCAAGATCATGATTTTCTTCTGAGGAATATTCCACTTCTCTATTTCTAGGTCTAAGTTCTTCTTGAGTGCAATCTATCCATAGACGATCAAAGGTTGGTAGATTTTCTCTTCCACTAATACTCTGAATGAAAGGATCCCATGATTTTGGAAGATTATGGAGAGTGGTTAAGACAAGTTCTCTAGTTGTTCTTTAATCTCTGATAACTTCATAAAGAAGAGTGTAACTGTGTCACCCTTCGTAATCTTGGTACTTTGAAGTTGGATATTTAAGGTAAGAGATCTGAGAGTTTTTTCACTTTCAAACATTCCTTTTAAAGCTTCATACATATCATAGGCTGTCTTCAGATTGGCAATACAGGGCAAGAGGTGATCTCTTACTGATTATATGATTAATTTTCTTGCTTTGACATCTTCTTCTTTTCTTATCCTTTTCTCTATATCTATAGCTGTTTCTGGTAGAGTTTTAGTTGTCACATACAAGAGGTTATATTCTTCAAGAGTGACTAGAAGCTTCAATTTCCAGGGGCTGAATTTGCTTGCTCCATCAAGCCTATCTTCTACTAATGTTCTGTTCTTCATTTGATTGGTTTCTTGAAATACTTGCCGACTGGATTTTGAAAACCTAATGATTAGGTTGAATTAGCAACCTTGGATTGTATTGGACTTATGACTGCCAACAACAAATTTAATAGTATCAAATATATGCTCGCTGATTCAAGAAAACATTTCTTCAAAAACCCAGAATTAATGTTCTGTAGGAATTTTCGGTACCCTAGAAACCCTAGGGCCAAAAATAAAAATTTCTCAGAATTTCATTTTGAGAGCTTCTTGAGATGCGCTGGAAGAGGTTGTACTCTTCTATGCCAAAATTATCCCCAACATCCAAGTATTAAGGGCAGAATCACCACTGAAAAGTAGGTCGTACAGATTTTTCTGCAAATCCTAGAAGGGCCGTACAATTTTTCAAAAGGTGAGTTGGGACTTGGTGGATGCTTGTGAAATGGGTTCTTTCAAGACATATGCTCTGATCCCATGTTTATTTTTCAATAAGTTAGGTTAAGCATGAATTTCATTCCATTTTATCATTTAACCATAACCATAAATGTTGTAGCAACCAAGATCACAAGAAGAAGAACCATGCACAAGAACACAAGATGTATCCTGGGAAACCATTCTCAACAAGGGAAGAAAACCTAGCCAAATCCTTTGCTATATTCTTCAAGAGAAATACCTAGCACACAAGAGGGTGCTCAAATCCTAGAAGTCTATCACAAGAGAGGTGCGCACTTTTCCCAAAGAAGTGTACTTGCTGAAATTTCCAAACTCACATGAAGGATATGATTCCACAATGGGGAATATTCCTTTACTTAAATTAGACTTGTCCTATCAACATAAGTGTTTATTGGCTCAATAGGGCCGACCTCTCTCAGTCACTTTATAATAATTATAATAATTAATATTAACCAGATTAATTATATTTTACATTTATTATTAATAACATTAAGGTGGGGCCGACCTGTACCCTTTACATAACAATTAGGGTTACAGGCAGGTCTGACTCTTGAACAATATATAGCAAAGGATCTGATACACCCACTAGTTCTCATCCACTAGGGGCACATCCATAGGGATGTCATATCTCTAGTTCACTGCATTACACATAAGAACCAGATCTTCACACGTTCACTTGTGCTTGTCCACATGCACGTCCACTCTACAGATCTTCTTTCACACTGCCTCACACAGGAGAATCATCTAGAGTCTTCTCGCTAACTTTGTTGCTCATAGGATGCTAATACATCATCTTCATTTCTGTTCACATGACGATGCACCCAACAATTTGGGATTTCACACGTTCACCTTGTGCTCAACCACATGCATGTCTAACTCAACAAATCGCCTTTCCCACTGGATAATCATTTGGATTTCTTCGCAACTCTTTGAATGAAGGAGGTCATCTCTACGTTCCTAGCTCTGTCTCAGGTAAGAACCATGTACCCTTCTTAGGGGCTTTCTCCTAGGTTTGTAATATGAGAGAAAGACTCACATAGATGCAATGATCCACATCTCACAGTTTGTAAGCTGGAGAATGTCTCACATAGCTTCATTCATCAACACACTCATGCAAGTAAGGAAGCAGTATGGTTACAAATATTGTGTTCAGGTATTGGGTTGGTACAACAAGTTGTAAGGATAGATTGTGACAGTCAGAGTGCAATTTTTTTGAAGACGAACTCGACTTATCATTCAAAGACAAAGCATATTGATATTCAATATCACTTTGTGAGAGATGTGGTTGAAGACAATAAAGTATTGTTGATGAAGGTGGATACTTTGAACTTTGAAGAATGTTGCATATTCATTAACAAAATATGTGAGCATTGAGAAGTTCTCTTGGTGTAGAGGATCCATGGGCATTGCTGCCCTGGATTGTTGAATATGTAACCCTATAACCCCCTGTATGCAAAGAAAAAAAATAAGTGGGAGAATGTTGGGTATGTGTTATATTCTTTTCCTCGGGAAATGTGTCACACTTTTGCCTTGTTTTTTGTGTTGCCTCGATTTTCGTATCCATTGTTGGGCGGTTTTTCGGCACATGGTTTTTGCCGATGGTTTTATATTTCCGGTTAAGGAATTAGGTTTGTTGACTGATCCGAGTAATTGGGTTATGGTTTTGGATGCCACTGGCTCCTATATGTATATTGTATTGTAAACAATGTATCACTGTGAATGAATATAAAATATGTTGGTTTTCTAGGTTTGGGTTTCCAGTGGAAAAATATCTGTGTAATGTGTGTATTTTCCATTGTATCTTTTCTGTTCTTTTATTGAAAATCTGTTTGAAGTAAAATATTTTACAAGGTTAAAATCTACAATAAGGTTGGAAAGAGAAGCCAAGGGATTATAAACCTCATTTTTGTCAAACGTAGGGTCAAGCATGAAGGCTTGGGTTTTTGAGGAAAAGAGGAAGTGAATGAATGTAGCTCATCTCTTAAAAGTTTGGCTCAAACTATGACCACCAAGATTACCTTTTGTCGAGGAAATAAGAGAATGAGTGGACAAAAAACCATTACTCCAACATGCTTGTACAAGCTTGAATGAAGGCATCCAAGGGATGTTTTTCTATCCAAAATTGCACTAACACTTGGAGGACCAAACAAACAAGACCACAAGCACAAGAACAATATGAAGATGTATGACAAAGCATCTCTTGTTTGTTTTTGTTGCAAAAAGAAAGGCCACAAAGTTGATAATTGTTGGCTCTTTGATACATGTTCCTTTCGTGGTATGAGAGATCATCAAGTGGCTACCTGATGGAAGAAGAAAGCATTCAACAAAGCGTTAGATTCTCTTCAGAGGAAGGGGGATCGAAGGACCAATTATTTGAGTTAGAAAAAAAGAAAGAATAACATGAACAAAAAGAGAATCACACATCCAAGAGAAAAGTTTGGAGAGTCAAGGTTAAGGGGAAAGAAGAAATTCCCACACATACACTCCAAGGAGTAGCAATTGATCATGGAAATTTGCTACGAAAGACATTCCTTCAATCCTAGATGGAAGTTTTGCAAGGATGCTAGGAATAGACAATGTGTTGGGGAAGAAAACATGTTGCATCAAAAGACAAAAAGATAAGTTAAATTGTAGATCTATTATCTTTGAGTTGAAGCTTTTGGGTACCAAAACCCTATGAAATGGGAGGTGTGATCCAAAATGAATAAAAAGCTATGAAGTATTCTCTCTCCACTTCTAATTTGGAACACCGATTTCAACACTTGAAGAAGTCAATGGTTCGTTGGTGAGAAAGTGATCACATTGAAGACTCAAGGCCAAAGGTTTTATCTTGGCCCCACAGAAGATGAATTGACCCACTTTTTGAGCGATATTGATTAGCTTTCCAAGGCAACCTCTTTAAGGGATATCAGCCTTGCTTAATGAGGGGATATTCAAATGGATGCCAAGTTAAATCACTCAAACATAGAAATGGATTCTAGGATGAAGGATGGAGAAAAAAACCCCAAAGTTTGAGCAAATTATTTTAGGTCAAGAGGATTGTAGAGATAACAATGACAACTAAGGTTTGTCATATAAACCGAAACGGGTGAAACATCGATATTGCTTGCCCATGTGTAGGAACACAAGCTTGGATAATTGCAAATTGTCTTGAAAATTGCAGAAGGAGAGTAAGAACATTTGGGAATGAGTGGAGCCACCTTGCATGTTTTCCTCTTCTATTTAAAAGAGTCAAGAAGCCAATGTTTGTTGGTTTTCCCATTTGGGTTTCCAAGGTAATCTCTATTGTCTATGGTATATAATAGATTATGTGATTGTGGTTTTGTTGTTTGCTTGCTTTAGTTGGTGAATTTCGATGCGTATACCATTCAATATAAATACCAATCATTGATTGTAATTCCTTGAACTATACTTGCAATTGTTCATCAAATCGAATTGTTTGGATTGGATTCGCAACACAATCACTAGTTTGTTAGATTGCTAGTCTCAGCTTGTGTCCATTGATAATTACCTACAATAATTTCTCCTTTAAGTGAATTGATGGTAGAACCCATAACTCAATTTCTCCCTTGATTGAATCATTGGTAGGTAAAAATTATATGCACATACATTGATCCTTCCTATGCTATGTTCACTTGTATAAAGTATGGGATTGTGTGTTGTGTCGATCACTAGTTACATCAAGATTTACATTGAATATTTTGTTTAGACCCTGTGTGAACGCCCCTCACTAAATTACATTCTCTACAAGGTGTGGTGAATACCTACAACCATTCTCTTTGAGCCATTCCAAATGAAATACATCAAAACGCTTACAAGTAATGTGTTTTGCAAGCCTTGTGAATTGCTAATTAGTTATAAATTAGATATCATTGAATAGGATTTCAATTATAAATTGCTAAGCCTTGTGAATTGCTAATTGCTATCGTTGAATAGGATTTCATTATAAATTAGATATATGGTGTTAACGTCTCATGGCTATGGTGTCTGAAAACACGAGGACAATGTAATTGACATGGTATATGTTTGATTTTATCTATTCATAATAATGAATTCACAGTAATGAATGAATTCATTACTATGAATAGATATCACCTAAGTTAATTTACCTTAGGTGAATTCATACTACATCTAAGTTAATTTACCTTTCTATCACAAATGAATGATATCTATTCATAGTAATGAATTCACATTGAAGAAGCTTGAACTTAGTTTTAGAATGCTTATAACTACATCAAATTTATCAAATTTTTTAATCCCGCATAGAAGATCCATGTTAAATAGAGAAATGAGTCATACACTTACTATTTACAAATTAATAATTTAAAAAAATCAAAACTTTAAAATAAAAACACGTTTCTATTGTACTTAATTAATAACTCACTAAAAAATAAATACAAATTTTTAAAATAAAAACACTATTATATTGTACTTTCTATCTAAAATATAAATGGCTTTAAACATGATACCAAATTGTACCAAATTTTAGCATTATTTTAATATCGTTGAAATACCTAAGTATAATGCTTACATCATTTTTATGAAAATAGAAATGTAAAAGATGCTCATGCCAATACAACTTAATGAAAAAACGATTATCATATTTGTATCAATTTTTTAAAAGCATATTATGCTTATAACATCGTAAAAATTGATCGATGATTAATCAAAATTTATCTTGATTCACAATTTTCATCCCACTTTTTATTGAGTGTTATATCAAGGCATTTGAACTTGTAATTACATTGATTTAAACATTATTTTTTTCCAAATTCAATAAAATTAAATATTAGGATGTTAAGATTATCATTATTTATTATATTATTTTAAATTTAAAAAAAGGTATTGTTTTTTTTTTTAATTAAATTAAAATTCTCCAGATGAGGTGATAGCTTAACGTCATGAATATGAATCTCGAGGGAGGAAGCCTTGCCACCCGACAACGCGAGCTTCCAAAAGGGAACGTGGAGGATGTCTCCTATTTCTTCTAGAGAAGATGAGGATGCAACTGGTTTACGATGTTGTTGAGTGGATGAGAAATTATTGCAATCACACTCCAGTTGTCATGGAAATTACTCCGCACCATCAGATATGTTATTCCGGAGTGACCTCGTCACAGGCAAGAGGACGACTTCTTAATGTGAGACTGACCTTGGCTCTCATTCACATTCACTGGCTCTGGTTGTTGGGGTTGTTTAAACTCTGAAATATGGTTGATTTGGGTTGGTTTCCTTTCATGAAAACCCACGCTCAATAAGGTTGTATGTTTACGCTCACTGTTTTATAACAGGTAATATAATGTTTTCTTGCTTACCTAATTTTTTATTATTATTTCTTTTTTATTATCAAATTTGAAATTATCAAATATTTATTAAAAATAAAAGAAGAGTTAATTGATATAATTTAGAAAAATGAAACTTCTACAAAAGAGGTAGTTCACAATAACAATTAAAAATTTATATATAAAAACTTTATGATTAGATTGAACAATGAAGAGATACAAAAAAATAAAAAAAATACACCATTGCTAAGGAGGGGTAAGGGGCCTAATTTTGAATGACTAGGTCAAACTTCCCACTCATAATGGATTAGTGTACCCAAAATTCCTTTCATCTCCATGAATACAAGAGTAAACACGGACATTCTGTGAACATAAAGAGATACAAAGCAATACATATCCAAAAGAGGTTGTGTTGCCTATTTCTAGTCATGATAGATTGAGGCATTGGTGTTCTCTTCTTATTTTTGACAATTGTTGTCCATTCTGTTGATTTTTTTGGTAGTTGCGGGAGGTATTCACCTCCAAGAGACCTCCTACGAAAGATATCATGATAAGAGAAGACCCCAAATATTGGCAATGTGTAACAAAACTAAAGTTGGCCCTACAAAGAAATTATAATGGTAAATCATAATTTCTAGAAGGATAAGTCGACCCTAAAAGTTCAGTGACGATTAGTATAAATACAGGTCAAGCCTTCCTCATTTGACACACAACAACTCGCCCTCCTATCACATCTTAGGTAGCCACATGAGTACTAGTATGAGGCAACATAGTTAAACCTGATCTGAGGCATTTTCTAAGGCAACAAATTGGGCACATCTGTAGCATGCTCTCTGTATTTGCTTGTCTTTATCTTGGATATCATTATGTAGCAAGTTTCCTGCTCTGCTCGAGGGTGGCACTTGAGGATGCCTATGGTTGGGTGTCAATGAGAGAAAATTGCCTATGGAAAAATGAGCAGTTCCATAATTCTGTTTTGCAATTTGTTCTTGGTTAATCTTCTTGAGATCTTGGTTATTCACTACAGTTGTAAAATAACATTAAAAAATTCAACATGGTATCATAGCTTATCTTGAAGATGACCAATTGCCAATTGCATGAAAATTAAGGACTGCCACAACAAGAAGAAAATGACCTTCTTATGATTTAAATTACAACAAATATATGGCTGATTTTTGAGCAAGTCTTGAAGATCTACCATTGCACAAGTAGGCCATTTTTTTTCCTGAGGTTGGGAGGCCGAAATTTTCTGAGATTGCAGGCCAAAATTTTTCTGAGGAAACCGTCTCTCTTGAAAGTCGAATCAAAGGTGCAAGTCCAAGTTTCTTGAGGCAAAATTGAATGTAGGTCCAAACTGTTTGAGGACACCTTAACCGCAGCTCTGAGCCCAGTTCTGTGGGTTGTCTTATTGCAGGTTTGAGCTCTATTTTGTGGGCATACTAGCAACAGGTCTGAGTAGAAATAGAGGTTGAGTCTTCAACAATTATAGGGCAGTCTTCTGGGTTGAATTTGGACAAACTTTCAGACAACAGTTAGACCTAGTTTTGGATAGCTTCAAGGACCAGTTTCAAGAGCATAATTAACAAGATGTTCATGAGGATACTTGAGCATTTATGAGGCTACTCATTTGTGGATGAAGTTGCACCAGAACCGAAGAATGCTACTAATTCAGAGGTATGCACTTATATATATTTTATTTTTGTATCATTATCACGAGGGTGTCTGCAGGAGGAGGTACCTGTGTAGAGGAATCTCAATTCCAGTACTCTCAGAGGAGCATCACACTCCCTCTGGTAAAGAAGACTCCAGGTTTGATTGTTTTTTAAATTATCATGCCTATAACCTACATGTCTAGTACTTTTTGACTTACTACATTACAAGTAGGTCTTGTAGCTGTGATAACAATTTTTTGATTGCTTTGAATTTACACTAGAGATGTACTTGTTGATCTTCCCTCTAGGAGATATTCTTGTTTTGGTTGTTCTTGTTCCGAGCAGGTTATCTTGTTGAATTCCATGGAGATTTCCATGGAAATATTGTTGTTCTTGTTTCTTGTTCCAGGTAGGTTACCACAGAGACATGTCACTAGTGACAACTCTGAGAAGGAGCTATAGTAACAGTTGTAGAAGGAAACTTATTGTATGATCTTTGGTTTGAGACATGAAGCAGTGTGACTGGAGTTTGTATAGATTAAAGGTTCTACTAGTCCTGATCTTATCACATGATTCTTTTAGTTTGAGCAAGTAATGACAAAGGAGACTTGCTCATTTACATTACAAATCTCTTCCCGCTCTGGGGAATATGGTGACAGATCTTTCAGATGAAATTTGCAGAGGTTGTGGGGTCCTTTCCGAGCAATGAGAGGAGATCCAAGGGGATCTTGGACATACTGCATTCAGATTTGTGTGGACCCATGAAAATTATTTCCTTCGAAGAGGAGATAGCCTTCTGGAGATATAGAGGATCTCACATGGATATTGACAGTGAAGGCCTGAGGAGATGATGAATTTTCCCCCTCACCCTTCAACAGTTCAGAGGGAGCTAGTTGAGCCCGTCGATCTAGATAAATCCAGTTGATATGCCTAGAGATATTACAGTAGGTCGAAAGAGGCTTGTGTGGGCTCATCAGACTCTGCAGGAGGCAAAAGGACATGCAAATCTCATTGTACTTTTTGAGAGAGCCAGATACCACATAGACATTTGGGCTATGCTGCATCTATGAGCCACATAATTGATTCTTGAGCCTTCCTATTGTGAGGAAGCATCCAGTTAGAAGATATGGAGAGAGTCCATGCTGGAGGAGTATTAGTCCATCGTGAAGAACAATGTGTGGGATATTGTTACGAGACCGTAAGGGAAGTCTGTGGCGACTTCCAAGAGGATCTATAAAGATTAAATGTGCAACTAACGTGAGCATCGAGAAGCACAAAACAAGATTNATTATGATGAGACAATTTCTCTTGCTGCTTGATATATTTCCATCCAGACAATCATTTCCCTTGTAGTAGCCATGGGATGGAGATTACATCAGATGGATGAGAAGACAACCTTTCTTAATGAAGAGATTGAGAAAGAAGTGTACATTGAGCAACCAGTTGGTTTTGTGATACATGAGAAGGAGTCTCATGCATGCAGATCAAAGAAGGCCCTGCATGGACTTATTCAGGAACCTCGAGCTTGGTATATGAGGATTGATGTATATGGCCTGAGATATGTCTCCAGTATTGATGCAATATTACAGGGATATGCTGACTTCGATGAGGAAATGAGCACTGTAGAACACCTCCAGGTGTTTCTTTACCTTGGCATCTTCCATGGCTTCCTGGAGTAGCAGGAAATGGACTTCTATGTTGTGAGTACCACAAAAACATATATTATTATGGATGGCAGTTCACGAAGTAGTGTGGCTTCGCATGCTCTTTGCAAACTTGATTGGTCAGTGATATCATTATGTTCTAAATATGATGCAGAAGGAGACAATACAGGTGCAGTACTTTCCTATAGAAGACTAGATTCCAAATGATCCCATGAAGCTTCTTGCCAGGACGAAGTTCGAGTACTTCCGTTAGAGACTTGGCATGATGCCTCCCTCATTGAGAGGGAGGGTTGATGATTGCAAATTCCTGATACATTCTCCAGATCATACTCCTCTGGACTGAGTTGAGTTGATCTATGAGGACACCTATGTGATAGGTGAGATCGTACTCCTATGGAATTAGTTGAGTTGATCTATGAGATGAGTTGTACTCCTATGGACTGAGTTGAGTTGACTTGTATTTGGTCTCCTGTCATACTCCTCTGGACTGAGTTGAGTTGACTTGAGATGGCTCTTCAGTTCGTACTCCTATGGACTTAGTCGAGTTGATCTGTGAGAGTGACATCCCTAGTGGTTGAGCACTAGAGGACACGTCATGGGGAGTAGACCCATGTCGTCACACTATGGGATAAAACCTAGTGTTTATAGAGGGAGGGGGCTCTAGAAGTCCACATGGGATGAGCCATGTGTGACATACCCTTGAGGTGTAGCTCAAGTGGTTGAGATGTCCAAGCGGTTGGGAGGATATTCCACTGGCCAACAACCCTTAGGGGTTGGGAATATCCACTTGGGTTGGTTCCCAACAACCTTTGGAGACCATTGTTCCTCGACAACTTGTCATGGATGATATGTCCTTGATGATGCACTATGGATGTGTAGGTCCTAGTGTTACCCTAGTGGTTTGTGACACCTAGAAGGTCCACATGGGTGCACACATGTGTGACATGTCTACATTGTAGCAGGTCAATGTGTGACAAGGAGATGCTACCAGTAACATGGTCTGTGAGACTATGTCATGGTTGGAGGACCATGACATAACCTACGAGGCTATGGAGACCAAAAGAAAACATCACTGAGAATACCTCCCTATATAAGAGGGAGTGTTGATGTTTTTGGTAGTTGCGGGAGGTATTCACCTCCAAGAGACCTCCTACGAATGATATCATGATAAGAGAAGACCCCAAATATTGGCAATGTGTAACAAAAATAAAGTCGACCCTACAGAGAAATTATAATTTCTAGAAGGAGAAGCCGGCCCTAAAAGTTCAGTGATGATTATTATAAATACAGGTCAAGCCTTCCTCATTTGACACACAACAACTCACCCTCCTATCACATCTGAGGAAGTCGTAGGAGTACTAGCCTGAGGCAACATAGTTTGTCCTGATCTAAGGCATTTTCTAAGATAACAGATTGGGCACATTTGTAGAAACCTCTCTGTATTTGTTTGCTTTTCTCTTGGATATCATTCTGTAGCAGGTCTCTTTCTCTACTCCGGGGTGGCACTTGAGGATGCCTATGGTTGGGTGGGAATGAGAGAATATTGCCAATGGAAAAATGAGCAGTCCCATAATTTTTTTTTGCAATTTGTGCTTGGTTAATCTTCTTGAGATCCTGGTTATTCACTGTAGTTGTAAACTAACATTCAAAAATTCAACACATTTTTCCTTTGTATCTTGAATAGGCATGTCTGGATTTTTCACTTCGGTCTTTCTTTGATATGGAGGGCATTTTTTAGAATGTCTAATCTCTCTTTATCATGGTATCTAAGATTTTTCTGGTTCCTTTGCCTAATCTACCTCATTGACTTAGGGACAAGGATTTAGCAACAATTTTATCTTCTTAGATGGTGCTTTCATCTTCATTGGTGGAGCAAAAGCCTTCTCTAGAAGAGGAGTTTCTTTCCTTGGACAACTTATTTTCTTTGTCATAGGGGTAGTCATAGTTGATTCTTGTTGCGGTTCCTAATTTGTAGGGGGGGGATCCTTACAAATCAAATAATGTTGTTCTTTTGCTCCATCCAACCATGTGGATTTTCTTGATCCTCTCCAAGTTCTTCCTTCCTTACGATGCTTGGGACACCAAGCTTCTATATGCCCTATTTCATAAAATGCTTGAAAACGAAAGAAGACATGTCAATAGTCCAACGTTTAGGTTTGCGAATAATCTTTGGCTCCTAAATTGATTTATGTTGGAAACCCTTTGTTCATACTTGTTCCAAAACAAATATGTGCATAAGCAGTTATGCTTTTTTTCTTTGTTTCCTCACTTTTGAAGTGAAATTTTCCTATCGCATTTCCAATGTCACTGAGAGAATCATACCCCCAGAATTGAAGAGGGAGGTTTAGCGTATAGACCTAGACTGGAGTAGTGGGAGTGAATCAACAGATGAATCAAAGGAAGGAGACCATGCCTTCACATAGAGAACACAATTGTCCCCAAACCATGGTCGCAAACTAAGGATCTTATCTCGATCTTCAATCAAATGAAATTCAATAATGAAAAAACCTCTTTCACAAGGATATATGAAGGCTCTTTATATGATCGCAAGCTTCCAGGTTGAAGAACCACATTGATGAAGTATCCTAGAAAAGGCCAAAGGCCATTAAACCTACCAATTATATCATTTGAACGATAGAATGTTGCTTGATGCATCTTTTGTTGAAAGGAATGGACAGGGTTGAGGCCTCCTGGAACATGAAATGAGGAGTTGAGCAACCAACTAAACCATTAAAAACTACATCCTTGAAAGAGGGGCCCATAGAGCATGAGGGAGGAGCATTGATCACCCAAAAGGAAGCATGCACAAGGGTCGCAGGCTATCCAACAAAAGGAGAAGACAGAGCCATGGGTAATGAAGCTGAACATGAAGAAGGTGTCACATAGTAAAGGATCCAAGTAGTGGAACATGGATGGGATAGAGTAGGGCTCATTGGGGGAGCCAAGCAATTCATTTAGAATCAAAGAAAAATCATGATGAGAAGCTATAAACGAACTCTAACCACCACCATTTCAGAGCTACATGAAAAGAGATCCACCCACCTACAAAACTAACAATATTAATATTATGACAAAGTTGTTTTCAAACATAAAAACTTCATTAAAAATATATGAACTATATAATGTCCATTTACGTACATTAGGAATACACATGTATGAACTTACCTAGATACATTGTCCATAAAGTACAACCTCATATTAAAGTCATCTTAACATGATTTTAATTTTCATTTTAATATGCATGTATTTTAAAAGGAAAAGGAGTCCAAAAATTACAAGGAAAGTTATCTTGTAAATTTAAATAATTATAAAATTAAAAATTCATTG
The DNA here is from genome assembly GCA_010110895.2 of Picea sitchensis. Classification (NCBI taxonomy): domain Eukaryota; kingdom Viridiplantae; phylum Streptophyta; class Pinopsida; order Pinales; family Pinaceae; genus Picea; species Picea sitchensis. The sequence goes on from SNQJ01S0046775.1 coordinate 60,210, forward strand.
AAATCACAAATCAACTTAATGGTTATGGTGGTTTGTTGACTCAAATATTAGTCAACGAGCCACCTTCCTGCAAAGAATTGCAAGGTATATATAATTTTTTTTATTATTATGATATATAATCTAATAGGTGGGATCCCCTAAGAATACTTTTTAAAAACCTCCTATGGATTCTACCAAGTACATGTTTAGATATATGTCTCTCTTTCAATGATTTCATGTCTCCTTTCCAGATGTTTGAAAAATGTGCCATTTTTTTTTGTTGATTACAGAGTCTTCATCTTGCATGAATTATAATTGCAGTCATATGGTTGTTAGAAAAAGGGAAGAAATCAAATCCATATATGGTCAATATCATGTTTTTAAGGGGTGAAATGCCAACAAGTCTTACTTATGATCTAAATGCTAACATTTTTCAGAGGATTTCCCGTCAATAAGAGAATTTTATGTATAAGTATGGCCTAAAGGGGATCTCTTTGCAATGCCAACATCAATAAGGATCTTTTAGAATACACATTGGTGGTCATATATCCAAAGGGTCATTTGCATGATAAAAAAATGGTTTTAGCATGAAAGAGATGTTTTGATCCACTTGATCATTTGTTGAAGGGATTAAAAGGGTGGTTTTTATTACAAGGTATATTGCTCAGCTCAACACATACAATGTTAGTAATAATAGTGGTTCCCAACAAGATGTTATACTAAGTATTGTTAATAATACATGTTTTAATGAATAACCATATAACAGTTCACGTTTGATGATTTTGATGTTGAAGTTTGGTTTTAAAACGATACACATATGTTTGCATTATGAATATGGTATCAAAAGTCTGCACCAACCTTCACAGTTTGATTGCTGAGATATTCATATCACCCAAGCCTGAAATGGAGATTTGTTTGGAGTGTTGAATTAAATGATTTGTACGTGGAATTTAATGAGGTTTCAAAGTGTTATGAAATGGATTTGCGCCATGTGATGTTGTCAACGCGTATTTTGGCTTGCATATTACGATTGACAAACATTGTCGATGTGGTAAGTTTCAGAGCTATTAAATTTAATATCACCCAAGCTTGAAATGACCCGTAGTGAATGCAGCCACCCTCAAGATTTTCTCAGGATCTACCACCCTCAAGCTTGGTTTCATTGGGTTCATTTGAACATTGGCTTGTTGGACAATGGTTTGGTTAGCTCCAGTGTATGCGAAGGTGGAATAATTGTTTGTAGCAACTTACGCTGCTACATATCCCGCATTGGAACATGTATCATTGTTTCGACTCTCTTTCATCCTAAACGATTACTCTGCAGAATGTTAGTTTTTGGCTCTGTATGATTGCATGCGTGAATGTTTGTTGTCTAAGACCGCTCCTTTCTCTGAATCTTGTTTGAAAATAAAATGGATTTGCAGCCTTTGTATTTGATTTCGACTCTATTGACTAGCTAGAAGTTTTGGAATAAGTAATGGGTTTCAGTCTAGTTCGTGAATATGACAATATTTTTGAGGTTTAGCTGCAAGCAATAACTTTCGAGTTTATGTTAAAGGCCGAGTGAAATACAAAGTTAAAATCTTGAAATGTTTTTCTCTGAAAAGGAAGTCTATGGGTTAAGTGTTAGTTTGCAATCTCTTCTTCCATTCTCTGGTATTAATGGTTGTGTTAGATCATGATAATGAATAATGTTTCTAAGATATAACTCCTGAGGTCCTTGCAGAACTTTCATGCAAATACGATAGGGTATCATTACATAATGAACCTGAGTTCTATTCCTTTGAAATACTGCAACCTGGATTTGTGTTAGTTATTGTTCAAGTTGAACAGGGATTTTGGAAGGGTTTAAGCTTATATTTCAACTCAATCACGGCTCGACTTTGGGGTTTAAAATTCCTTATGAGGTTGTCTTGCAAAGTGTTGTCAAGCACCGTCACCTTTTGGACTATTGTTGTTATTATGATATGTTCAAGCTCTGATTTTAAACCCTAGATGTTGGTAAGATTTGTGCATTGAATTTCTATATAATATTATTTCTTTCTAAAAGGAAATAATATTTTGGGTATTTTGATGAAGACAATATCAACTTCTGGGTGCAAACACAAGATAATTGTTTGACTGTGTATTGGTTATAGATTTTTTTTCATGATTTGGTCAACCCTGAGAGTTAGATTTTGAATTTTTGATATAACAAATATTATAGTTGAGAAAATTCTTATGGATATAAATGAATTATTAAAAAAGAAAAGAAAAGGATATTGCATGTTTTGGATGAACAGTTCTTTGTTATGGATTTTACTTATAAACAAAATGTTAATTACTACATGTTCATTCTTTTCATTCCCTATATCATCATTTTGTTTTTCATTCACTACTAATCCTATTCATTTTCCCAATAGCCCTTATCAATCCCCATGCTTTAATTACAATTTTGTAAAAGTTGAAATGGAGGAATGTGATAGAACTGTTTTGGACATATGAGTTTGAATGAATGCTTAAGATGAATGATGAATGCAATTAATGATTGTATACATAATGGAAAAAAATTTAGTTACAATGAACTAATTATGGTTTAAGAACAATACATAATCATTCCTTTTCATTTAACTCATTTTTCGCTCATTACAAATCCCTTACACATCTCAATATCATTGGAAAATTCCATGTTCTAAGTGGTCATTAGTTAAAAATAAAATTGATACAAAGATATGTATGGATGATTGCTTGCATCTTGTGTGTGTATCTGCAGAGCCAATCTCTAATTATTTTATGCAAAGTGTGTAGATGAAATATGGTCATTCAATGTGCATTCTAATCCATATGATTATGTCAGTATGAGATTCTTTAGCAGGGGCAAGCATGGTCGAAGACGAAACAATAAAGGTAGAGGTTTAGTACGATGGTAGGTGGGTAATAAAAGATTGAAATTTTCAATCCACTTCGATGCAAACTATGAAGAATTTAACCAGATTTTGTAGACAGTGTTATTAAATCTAATTTTCCAACAAGCCTATAGATCACCTCTCGTGCCTGAAAATCAACCCCCTAACATCAACATTCCAATTTCTCCACATGTTTATGGACCCTTGGTGAGGCCAGTCAATGATGGTTGGCATGATGTCATCCATCCTCAACAGAAGAAATTTCATGCTTGTCCTAATTTTTCATTGCCCCTTCCACCACCTCCTTTTCAACATGCCTCTCATCCTCAGTCATTAACCTCTCATGCTCTACCAAAAAATATTAATATCACAAAGCATAAAGATAGTAAAGGGAAACATAAGGCAAGGACATCTGGATCAAGGTCTTCCCAGGAATCATCACACTCTGTCACTTCATTTTCAAAACAAAAGGACCAACAATTTGCTAAGGTAGATTCATCTAATAGCAAGAAAAAGGAGGAAAAAACGGTGAAAAAAAAGAGACTGCCTCCCATAGAAGATATAGTTTTTCTTAAAAGTTTTATTTGATGATATTTTGGACAACATGCTTATTTTTATGATGTTTTGAGACAACATTACGTTTTGGATAAGCAAACAAACTTTTGATTTAATTTAAGGATATAAATTATGGGAGTAATAAGGACTACTATTAGTTTACTTTGATGACTTGGATATGATTAGGTGACATATTTAATTATTTAAATAAATGGAGACACAAGGAGGTTTTATTTGAAAATTAAAAAAGAAAGGAACATGGTATCCCACTTATTAGTTATTATTTAATGATCCTTATCTATTATTTATATTATTATTTACTTATGAGTTGTCATAATTAGTTAACTAATGGTTAGTTAATAACTTAACCAAAAAGTAGTTGAGCTTCTCAAACTACTTTCAAGAAGAATAAAAGCAAGTTTAAGGGACAATCTAGGGGGGGAGAGAAAGGATACAACTCTGATAAGGTTTTCTCTTTTATTATTCCGTGAGATTACTTACTACTTCTTTCATATCTGATATACATAAGGTGCTAAGATATTCTTATTGATAGCAGGACTTGACTTAAGGTGACAATTAAGAGAACTAAGACGTATTAATCTGTTGTTATACTTCTAAAGGTTGACCATCTGTTTTGGCAGTCTATGGATTAGGTTGGATTTCTGAATTGACTTTCAGTACTAATACAAATTTTTATGCAGAGTCAAAGCAGTGGAATTTGGATTTTATATTTCAGTTATGTTTCAGTCTTGGTTTCATAGTTGATGCCAGTGGTTTCTGAATGATGTAAAATTCCATCTTTGATTACTAAGTCTCCTCCTGGTCCACACCTTTGAGTGTGAAGAACGTTGTTGCTTGTATGATCAAATTGGATTGAAATAAAATCTTTTGATGGTTTGGAAGTTTCATTTGAGTTTTCTTATGTAATCTTATATCGGATTGAATCTTTAAATTTTCTGGTTAAAATCTTAAACATTTTATCATAAAATTTTATTTTTATCTTTCTTTTTCATGAACAACTTATAAAAAACAACATTGGTTCCAAGAACATATTTCTTGAGGATTGATTGGATTTTTTGTAAAAGGTTATAAACATAGGGTGACATTCCCACTTTTTTTATTATCCATGCAAAATTCAAGGGTGTTGGTATTAGGATATTTCATTCCTTTTCATCAACATTTCATTTGGCGATCATACTAGGGAAGATCGTTCAATGGTTCTCCAATTTTGATTTAATGGTTATTTTTCTTTTTAGCAACAATGCATTGTCCTAAACTTGCTTGATCATGAACAATCCAATTTTGTATTTGATTAATAGTTTGTTCATGGTTGATTTCCCTTTTTTCCAGGTTGTCCATGGGAATCTTCTGGCGATCACATTATCAAGTTCATTCAGTTTTGTCAATATGCTGGAATTCAAGATGTTTATACTTTTTATGACATATTCCCTCTTTCTCTTCGTGGCCGAGCAGGTGATTGGTACATGTTCTTATCACCTAATCCTAATTTGTTGGGAAAGACAATTTTTACAAAATTTATTTCCTACTTTCCTTCTCCACCTACCCCTCCTCAATGTGATTTCTGCAGTGGTCCTCATGTGCAATCAACTTGTAGATTTTCTTAGAATCCAAGCAGGCTTTCCATGCAAACTCTTACCTCTTTTTGAACGGTCAAGAAAATCATTTATCCTCTCATGATATTTTATCAATAAATTTAGGGGTTTGTAATGATTCTTCCTCTTATAAATCTTCTCATGATGTCCTGGACCACAAAACTTTATTTGATGCTTATCCTTTTGATGATGCTTGTTTTGGAATTAAGTTTGAGCATAATTGTATTTTATCTGATGAAACATTGTTGGAATACAAATCCCATGAAGAAAACATCCTTGAATTACAAGGCATTGCACCTCATACCCCTCTTCCTGATGAAAATTCTGAAGAAAATGAAAAAGAAGATTTAGGGGATGAGGTAGTTTCGTGTGATTTTTATTTTGAAGACATTATTGAAGATCTTTTTTCTAACACCTATCAATATGAAAACATTCTAGGTCAAATGAATATGTCAATAAAGAAATTCAAGTCGAGAATTTATGCTTTCGTAATGAACATAATCCACAAACCTTGACCCATTTTTTGGATAATGAGTTCACCATTCAGTTTGTTTCTCACATCACCTTTCTTCAAACTAATAAACAAATCCAATCACAAGATTGTTATTTATCTCAATTTTTTCACTTATATACAAAGGAAAATTATGTTGACCCCTACAGTCCCCTTTATGATAAAGTATGTTATGATGATAAATGGTCAAACCTAGTTGATGATGACTTTTTTTATTACATTGATATACAATATAATTCTCCTTTGGAAGACCCTCATGAAGCTTATTATAATCTTGAAATACATAATGCTTTTTCAAATACAATGTTTCAATTAGAAGAAGTCAATCATCTCTACATTGATACCCCTATTGATATGTGCATTCTTTCGTTTGATAATGATGATGATTTCAAGGGCATTCCTAGGTTTTTGAATCCTTTATATGAATCTTCTTTTCATTATGATGAGCCTATTTATGACGAGAATATTCTAAAGGATGATGTTAATATATTTTATGAGTGCTTTCACCATATTTTTATTTTTCAAACCTTAAACTCTAAACTTGGAATTCATGATCTAATCGATGCTTTCAATGTGAGATGCAAATATCACCATGTTGGTTGGTAGGTCATGCAAGATGGTAATCAATTCTTCTGGATTTTAATGGGTCCCATTTGTGCACTGTACGCATTAATAGGTTGGCATTCTTCTCCTAATGTACTCCAAACAATCAATCCTACATGGGGGCTTAAGGATGCATTACTTTATGCTAAGTTCCATCTTGTTTGAATGACTGTCCATCCTTCTCCTTGTATATAAATAAATTATTCTATTTTTATTTTTATTTTCGCATGTTGTTGATTTAATTTTTGTTTTTATTTTCCTATTTATACAACTATTTTTTTTTCTTTATCAATGTCAAGGTTGATTTTGTTTCTGTATATTCTGTTATTATTTATTGGTTTCTTACAAGTTTTTCTTTTGACGTCATGTTAATTGCTTTGCATTATTAGTCTACGAAATTTATACAGAAAGAAAGAATATAAGTCACCTTGGGTTCGTAATATTTTCATAACAGTTGCAACACCTACAAAAATTATGCTACTTCAAGAACTGTTGGCAACTTCTCACTTCCTCTTTCCCATTCTTCCCTCCATTCTGTTCTCACAAAGAGCATATCAGAGCAGTTGATCTACGAAACCAGATATTTTGAGTTCCAACCAAACCAGATATTTTGAGTTCCAACCAATGTCCACATTGACTTCCCTGTGGAGTCGCCATTTGTTGACTCAAGTATTAGTCAATGAGCCACCTACCTGCAAAGAGTTGCAAGGTGTATATAATTTTTTTATTGTTATGATATATAATAATCTAATAGGTGGGATCCCCTAGAATAAGAGAATAAATTTCAAAAACCTCCTATGGATTCTATCAAGTACATGTTCAGATAGATGTCTCTCTTTCAATGATTGCATGTCTCCTTTCTTGATGTTTGACAAATGCACCAGTTTTTCTTGATTACACAGTCTTCGTCTTGCACGAATTATTATTGTAGTCATATGGTTGTTATAAAAAGGGAAGAAATGAGATCCATATATGGTCAACATCATGTTTTTAACGGGTGAAATGCCAACAAGTCCTATTTATGATCTAAATGCTAACATTTTTCAGAGGATTTCCAGTCAATAAGAGAATGTTGTGTACAGGTATGGCCTAAAGGGGATCTATTTGAAATGCCAACATCAATAAGCCTCTTTTAGAATACACATTGGCGGTCATATATTCAAAGGGTCATTTGCATGATAAAAAAATGGTTTTAGCGTGAAAGTTGTGTTTTAATCCACATGATCAGTTGTTGAAGGGATTAAAAGGGTGGTTTTATTACAAGTTATATTGCTCGACACATACAATGTTAGTAATAATAGTGGTTCCCAACAATATGTTATACTAAGTATTATTACTAATACATGATCCAAGGCATAACCATATAGCAGTTCGCGTTTGATGATTTTGATGTTGAAGTTTGGTTTTAAAATGATACACATATGTTTGCATTATGAATATGGTAACAAAAGCCTGCGCCAACCTTCACAGTTTGATTGTTGAGATATTCATCTCACCCAAGCTCAAAATGGAGATTTGTTTAGAGTATTGAATCAAAGGATTTGTACGTGGAATTTTATGAGGTCATTGAAGAGTTCTGAGCTAGATTTGCGCCATGTGATGTTGTCAAAGTTTATTTTGGTTTACATATTATGATCGATAAATGATGTCGAAGTGGTAAGTTTCAAAGATGTTAAATTTAATATCACTCAAGCTTGAAATGACCCGCGGTGAATGCAACCACCTTCGATATTTTCTTGGGATTTACCACCCTCAAGCTTGGTTTCATTGGGTTCATTTGAACGGTTTCTTGTTGGACGAGGGTTTGGTTAGCTTTGGTGTATGTGAAGGTGGCGTAATTGTCTGCAACAACATTCTCTGCTACACATCCTGCATCGAAACATGTACCATGGTTTCGAATCTGTTTCATCCTAAACGATTACTCTACAGAATGTTAGTTTTTGGCTCTGTATGATTGCATGCGTGAATGTTTGTTGTCTAAGACTGCTCCTTTCTCTAAATCTTGTTTGAATATAAAATGGATTTGTAGTCTCTGTTTTTAATTTCGATACTTTGTTGACTAGATGGGATTTTTGGAATAAGTAATGGGTTTCAATCTAGTTCGTGAATATGACAGTATTTTTGAGGTTTCACTGCAAGAAATAATTTTTGAGCTTATGTTAAAGGCCGAGTGCAATACAAAGTTAAAATATTGAAATTTTTTTCTCTGAAAAGGAAGTGTGTGGGTTAAGTGTTAGTTTGCAAGCTCTTCTTCTATTCTCTGGTATTAATGGTTGTGTTAGATTGTGATAATGAATAAAATTTCTAAGATGTAACTCCTGAGGTCCTTGCAGAACTTGCATGCAAATGCGATAGGGTATCATTGCATAATGAACCTGAGTTCTATTCCTTTCAAATACTGCAACTTGGGTTTGTGTTGGTTATTGTTCAAGTTGAATAGGGATTTTGGAAGGGCTTAAGCTTATATTTCAACTCAAGCATGGCTTAGCTTTGGGGTTGCAATTTTGTTATGAGTTTGTCTTGAAAAGTGTTGTCGAGTACTGTCACCTTTTGGGCTATTAGTGTTATTATTATAATTTTTGAACTCTAATTTTAAACCCTAGATGTTGGTAATATTTCTTCGATGGTTTTGAAAAGAAAAATGAGCAAGCCTCCCTGCAAATGAAGCCATATTAGCATCCTTTTTGTAATGTTGAGTTATATAAATTGTGATTTGAATTCGGGACAGGCCGGGTCATTTCATTATATGGTTGTATATTGAAATATTTGGAGGCTCTAACTTGAGTTTAATAAAAATGATTTCTTAAACAATGAAGCTTTGTTCTCATTTGACACCACCATGATATGGTTTCTATTTGAGCAGGTTTTATGATGAAGTTTCATTTCTAAATGCCACAACTGATTTTACAAATGCAAAGGAAGATTTTAAAATTTGTTTGTTTGAAGAATTGGTTGGATGAATTGGTTAATGGATTGGATGGTCTTGTTGTGCATTGAGACTTTGATAAAATCAACTCCAGACTTGTGTGCATTGAATTTCGATATAATATTATTTATTTTTAAAAGGAAATAATATTCTAGGTAGTTTGATGAAGACAATATCAACCTCTGGGTGCAAACACATGATAATTGTTTGACTGTGTATTGGTTATAGATTTGTTGTCATGATTTGGTCAAGCCTAAAAGTTAGATTTTAAATTTTTGATACAACAAATATTGAGGGATATAGTTGAGAACATTCTTATGGATATGAATGAATTCTTTAAAAATAAGAAAAAAGGAAAAGGATATTGTATGTTTTGGATGAACAGTTCTGTGTTATGTATTTTACTTATATACAAAATGTTAATTATTGCATGTTCATTCTTTTCATTCCCTACCATCATTTCATTTTTCATTCACTACTAATCTTATTCATTCTCCCAAAAACCCATATTAATCCCCATTATTTAATTACAATTTTTTAAAAGTTGAAAGGGAGGAATGTGACAGAACGTTTTTGGATATAGAATGATACCTCAGCTGAGTTTGAATGAATGCTTAAGATGAAGGATGTCTGCAACTAATTATTTGATAAATAATGGAAACAAATTGTAACACCCATCCAAGATGCTAGACAATTAATCACTCATTAAATACATATGCAATAAAAACTTTGTTTTAACATAATTTCATTGATTTTCATTTCCACAACTCTTTTACATTTTCTCAATGATAATTGTTAATAATATGATGAATTCAATAATATGTTAAATCTAATATTTAAAACTTAAAATAAAAGTATAACAAAATACCACTGAAAAATACCTCCTTCATGCTTTGGTGAAGCTCAACAGTTGCAATGTAGTTCTACTAGTAGTAGGAGAGTGATTCCAAGCATTCCTTTTCCATTTTATTTTCCCACTTGCCCAGAGGGAAACAACAAAATCCTCCCAGCCAACTAGGAGCCTAGACGACTTCCTAGATCCAAGAAACCTTTCGATTTTTTGGCCCTCCGTGCTCGTGACTCCAAGAACAACAAAGCACATATTCTCTAAGAAGACTATCACAAGAATTATATCTTCCAAGAATTTCACAACCTCTCATCATGCTCAAACCTCACCATCCCTTCCTCATCACTTCTTCTCCCTATTTATCAAGTTTCCATACACCCTTCCCCAAGTATCCTTAACCACCCTCATTATTATCCATCAACCTCCCTTATCTAGATTTTTGAGAAAAGATTAAAATAAAACTAAAATATAAATGACTTGCATTAAACAAAAATAAATAAAATGCAAAGTCTTTATTTTCATGCTAGCTAATAAATGCAATTTGACAATTCTCGCCAAAATGTACATGACAACCCACCATGCTCATTTAATTCATCATGCCAACCATCAATCAAAGTCAAAGAAGGTATTTAATGCTTCTAGATATTTTGTATGCAATATAATTTACATAATCGATAAACATTCAATTAAATAGTTAATAATCTACTTTAATAATGAATATATTAATTAATTGTACTAGTGTACATGTGTAGGGTATGTGTACGTAGCTAGCGAACACATATCTCATGCATTTACTAACGATAAAAACCATTGTATCTAGTGCATAGTTCCTA
>SNQJ01S0046776.1:24284-37594 GCA_010110895.2 Picea sitchensis
TATATATATATATATATATATATCAAAATTAAAATTTATTAAATAAAAAATATAAATTAATTTTAAAAATCATATAAATTTTAATATTTTTATAAATTTAATAAAATAAATTCAAATTCAACCAATGCCTATTATAATTGAGTGCCAAACATCTCAATGGCCAAAGCTATTGCTAAACCACACCCCCTCCAACAAATAGGTAAAAGCACACCTAACACCACCGCTATTGCTTCTCAATATAAAAAGTTAGCCTCGAAAAATTCACATCGATCTAGATTCGCAAAGGTAGTTGTTTGCTCCATAATAAAACTCTGAAGTGTCTGCAAAAATTATCATGGAAAGGTGAGACCGAAGACCTTGAGTGAGAAAAAATAGCAAGAGCTCTCACATAGTAAACTGTATCAAGACAGTCCCGTCAAGTATCATGCATTTTCATTTCTAAATATTGCTTTTCTAGACTACTTTTGCAGCATTATGTTACAGCTAACTTTGCTAAGATACAATCAAATGTTTGAACTGGTTGTTTCTGAAACAATGTTTTTCATACAGGGGGCAATTTTAGCCTCTACTTCCTTCCCCAGAAGCATTTTGACAGCTTCCTTTGGTCAGCAATCTTGATCAGCTGGCTTTCACAAATAAAACTACATAATGGATGTAAAATCTTACTGCTTGTCCATTTCCAAATAAAATCTATTTGAATAGGAGGAACCAGAGCATGGATCAGCTTTCAACAACAAATCCACTACTTCTCGCATAAAAGGCCTTAAGGCAGGAAGATGGCTGGTGCAGAGCACTGCTATTCTGAGCAACTTAATCATGCTCTCCTTATAAATTTCAGGTATCCTGCTATCCATCACCTCAATTGTGCTTTCTCTGGTAGAAATTTTACAAGAAACCCAGCGAACAATGTCCTTGTTCTCCCCAAAATCTGACTCTATAGGTTGTCTGCCAGTCACAAGCTCCATCAACACAACCCCAAAGCTGTATACGTCAGTCTTTTCGCTCACCTTATATGTGTAGGCATACTCTGCAACCCAAAATCACATATTATCAGTTACTTTCATTCTTCTAAATTGTTAGCATGCCATTTGTTTTGTGCTACTCTAAAACATTACCCCTTTTACAAAGTATGAATGATTGATTACCTGGAGCAATGTAGCCATGGGTGCCAGCAATAATAGTTGTAGAGTCTCCCTTTCCACAGGATTGAAGGATTTTTGCAACGCCGAAATCAGCTAAGCGCGGCTCGTAATCTTCATCCAACAATATATTACTGGATTTGACATCTCTGTGGACAATAGCGGGAACACAGTCATTGTGCAAATAAATCAATCCATGAGCTATTCCAAGGGCTATTTTATAGCGTGTCTGCCAATCCAATATTGGACCCATTGTCTGATGCAGCCTGTCCCACAAACTCCCATTCTTCATGTATTCATATACAAGAAGGTGTGAATCTGTGCTAGAAATGCAGCAGTAGAGTTTCACTATATTTTTGTGTCTGATAGAGCCTAAGGTTTCCACCTCCATCTTGAATTGTCGATATCCGAGTGCCTCTTTGCTGTGGTTGAGCTTGGTGGCATTGTTGTTGGTCCAGAGCTGCTTTACTGCAATAACTTCTCCCTCACCTACCTCTCCTCTGTATACCTTTCCAGATCCCCCACTGCCAATCATGTTCTCTTCCTTCAAGCAATGGAGAACGTCATCGCCAGTGAAGTTCAGCCTGTGAAAGGATTTCATATCCCAAGATAGGGCTTCCATACTATCTCGATCAGGGCGTCTGTACAAAAGGCAGCCGATAACAAGAATGAACAGTGCAGCTGCAGCGATAGTACACGCAATGGCAAGTTTTATATGGAATTTTCTTCTGGAAGGAGAAGGGCATGGCTTTAGGAAATTTGACCTGACTTTGTTTGCACATAGCCCAGCGTTTCCAGAAAAGCTATGGTTTCCTGCCAGGTCGATCAACTGCGTTGGCACAGGCCCTGTCAACTGATTGTTGGAAAAATCAAGCAAGCTGAGTTTCAATGAAGAAAGGCTGTTTGGAATCTGACCACTGAGCTGATTGTTGGAGAGGTTCAGAGAATTGAGGACTTGTATGGATCCCAATGATGCAGGAATAGGACCGTTCAGTCTATTTCCAGCTAGGTTTATTTCAGCAAGAGCCCCGCAGAGCCCTAATCTACTAGGTATAGGGCCAGAGAGCATGTTATGCTGCAAAAGCAGGCTGTTCAGCATGCTCAAGTTTACAATTTCACCAGGCAGTTCACCAGATAACCTATTATTGCTTGCATCTACTCTGGCCAAGAGCAATGCCTGCCCAATTTCTGGAGGCAAGCTTCCTGAGAACTGATTGTTTTCGATGAAGAGTTGAGATAGATTTTTGGCCTTGCTGATTCCTTGACCCACTCCCCCCTCAAACCTATTGAAACTCAAATCAATTATAGTGGCACGGGGTAATCCCCAGACACCAGATGGTACCGTACCTGTCAGATTGTTTTTGCTTACTCGAAAGCGATTCAAGGTTGAACAGTCCCCATATGATTGGGGAATCTCCCCTGTAAATAAATTTTCTATAACCAGAAAATAAACCAATTTACCCCTTTTACACATATCAGGGGGCAACATACCAGTGAGACCGTTCTCTGATACATCTATGCTAGTGAAATCAGACAAACTACCAAGGTTTTGTGGTAATGGGCCAGTGAGATTATTCAGGTACAAAGATAGATCTGACAGATACTGGAAGTCGCCAAACTCATTGGGTATTTGCCCTGAAATGTTGTTTTTATAGAGGTGAAGAGATTCTAAGTTATTCAAGCTTGCAAGCTCGGAGAGTGTCCCATTGAGCGAGTTCTGAGAGGCATCAAAATACCTCAAGGACGTGAGGTTTCGAAACCCTGAAGGGATCTCTCCGACAAGATAATTATCATAAAGTTCCAATTGGAGCAGCTTCGTAAGCCTTGTTATTTCTTTTGGTATAGTTCCTGTTAAATAATTGTAAGAGAGTTCTAGGATTCCAAGCTCTGATAGATTGGCGATGTCAGGAACAATGGGTCCTGTCAGACTAATGTTCGACAATTGCAAGCGATTAAGGCGCTTTAAGCCGAATATCTCTGTGGGTATTAAGCTCTGAGCCAGAGGATTATCGTTTAAGTTCAAGGCATACAATTGAGTCAGATTCGTGACAGAAACAGGGAACTTACCAGAAAAATTGTTCTTCGACAAGTCCAGACTTTGTAGGGAACTGAGTGCGGAAAAATCAGGCAAAGTTCCCGCCAATGAATTGGATGTAAGATTCAATGTTGCCAACTGACTGCAATTATTCCAAAGCCCATCTGGAATGTTTCCATAGAGAGAATTGTAACCCAACTGAATACCCTTCAATGCCTTTAGCCCACAAATGGCAGAAAAAGGAACCGGACCACTCAGTCCACTTTTTTCCAGATTGATTTCTGTGACCGAACCGTTAGTATTGCAGGTGATTCCATTCCACTGGCATGGAGAAGAAGCGGAGCTCTCCCAGTTACTCAATGCATTCGTTGGGTTTTGGAGATTTGCCTTTATGGTGAGCAGAATTCGGCTTTCATCGACTTGGGCATTAAGCTGGGACAAATATACCACGAATGAAAAAAGCAAGGGAAGAAGATTTCCGAGAATGGCCATTGAAAAGAGAGAAGTCGGGGATTATTTCCATGAATGCATCATTAATTCTTCCTGGGCCTGTGCACTGGATGTTCCAGGAACAAAAACCATCCTTATTACGGCTAGGACTTATCTGTAAACGCCATTGAGTTCCATCTAAGCCAATTATCAGAACTACGTATACCAGATCAGATCGGATCCTCAAGGTACGTCTCCCACTTGTTTATCTTTCAGCCGCCTCCCAGAATCAAGTCAAACCTCTTTAATGTTTATTGTATTTCATGCGCACTGGACTGAGCTGAAGGAGATTTCTCGTATCACGTGAAAATTATGCACTACGCAAGTAGCGAATCATTACTATAAAAAATGTAATAGAAAAATGTTTTTAAAGAGTTTTCTCAAAACAATAATTATCCCTACGTGGTGCATATGGCCTACCATATTGCTGTGGAGCACGAAATCCCAAAAGAATCTGTAGTTATCATAATGTCTCCGAAACTCGAAATTTCTATTTGACTAAAGGCAAATAAGTCATGCTATCCTCAGTCTGATATCAACAACAACTTTGGAACAAACATTACAAGTGCCTTGAAATATGATACTTTCCTTACTACTTTGAATTAATCAAAAGCCTTATTTCACAATCCATCATTATGATGCATTTAAGAAGTTTTAACATTTCTTAATGGAAAGGATGTGTTACAAAATAAGGATTAAGACTTTTAGTGTCTTCACAATCCATCATTATGATTCATTTAAGAAGTTTTAACATTTGTTAATGGAAAGGATGTGTTACAAGATAAGGATTAAGACTTTTAATGTCATCTTGTGTACATAGAAACTATATCACTTATAAATCCCTCACTAAATATGTATATGTATATTTTCCTTTTAAAAATGTGGGCCTAAGAGTAGAGAGAATACCAAACCCATTTTCATGTTGTTGTATATAGTTAAAGAAATGCCATGTAATATAAGTTTCAACATAAATTATTGTTAGCATTTAAGAATCTGTCCATTTAAAACTTATAATGAACACATGTGTTAACAACTAACAATTAATATTGTTTTCTTCACTATGTAACACTAAGATCCTCTCCCCCTCCATCTATGTCAAACAAACGCACTTCTTAGTACTCTTTGCATTGGCTTCCTCTCCTCCTCCATCTATAGCAAACAAACACACTTCTTAGTATTTTGCTAGAAATGACATTGCATGTTACTTGCATGACATTATAGACATTAATCATCTAACAAATATCTTTTCATTTCAATGAATTAGTAACAAAAGTTGTACCAAATTGTTACAATTTAAAAATTGAATATATTTTATAAAGATACTAAAACTCTACCAACAAAGCCATGGATGTATTTATGTTTTTGTTTAGCTCATCTTTTCATTGTAATAGACTTCAAGTTTATAAAGGATGCAAATAATTTTCAGTGGAGTTTTGAGATGTTATGGTATAGAAAGGTGAGCCTCAACACAGATTTATCTTAGCCTTGAATTCCCAAAATTATGAACATTAAGAATTGTAATTCTAAAATATAGAGACATGATTACTTCATTGTAAATTGTAGTTATGAAAGATGAAGTCTAAACATTCTATAATTTAGAATTTTTTAGACAATCATAATTGGAATCCAACTATGTAAGTTTTGGTGAAATTACAAATTTTAATTGCTGAAATTGCATTTTTGAATGCATAAATGGATTCATTACCATGAAAAAACCCTATTGCAACCATATTGTATTGCAGCCATATTGTGCAATCTCAACAGTTGATATGCGCAATTCCAACAATTCTTTTGAATTTTTGGTCAGGTTTTGGGCAAAACTAGTCTGAAAAAATATAACTTGAAAAAGTTCAAATAGTAGCATCTTTAGACTACTCTATTATGAAAACCCAAAAGCATTGGAAATTTCGATGAGAGATATTTTGTTTTGGTGCACTGAATAATACAATTGAAATGCATAAAAAATAAAGAAAGACATTATTTCTAATTAAGCAAGATAAGATTTGCATTCCTTTATTAATAAAATTTAAATAACCAATATACTTGAAAAAAACAAAGAAAATGGAAATTTCAATGAGAGTTATTTTGTTTGGTGTAGTGAGCAATACAATTGAAATGGATAAAAAATAAAGAAAGAACACATCATTTCTTATTTGGACAAGATAATCTTCCATTAGGTGGGATTTGCATTCATTTATTAATAACATAACCAAATTACTTGAAATAAGCAAAAAAAAATGAAATTTCAATGAGAATTATTTTGTTTTGGTGGAGTGAGCAATACAATTTAAATGGATAAAAAATAAAGAAAGAACTCATCATTTCGTATTTAGGCAAGATAATCTTCCATTAGGTAGGATTTGCATTCCTTTATTAATAAAATAACCAAATTACTTGAAATACTCAAAAGAAAATGAAATTTCAATGAGAGTTATTTTGTTTTGGTGGAGTGAGCAATACAATTGAAATTGATAAAAAATAAAGAAAGAAGGCATCTTTTTTATTTGGGAAGATAATCTTCCATTATGTAGGATTTGCATTTCTTTATTGATAAAATAACCAAATTATTTGAAAGAAGAAAAGAAAATAAAAATTTCAATGAGAGTTATTTTGTTTTGGTGAAGTGAGCAATACAATTAAAATGGATAAAAAATAAGAAAAAATGCATCATTTCTTATTTGGGCAAGATAATATTCCATTAAGTAGGATTTGCATTCCTTTATTAATAAAATAATCAAATTACTTAAATAAACAAAGAAAAAACATTTTTTGGTGTTGGTACTTTTATTTGGATCAAGTTATATATTAGCACATAGCATACTTTTATTTGGATGAAGTTATATATTAGCACATAACAACAGAGGTTTAAGAATGAACTTTTTATAAAGGAGGAAACAGGTGCAATGTATTGATTTCAATGACATTATAGTTCATTGATTTTAGCATTGATACAATATGTGCTGTGTGTGAAATATGCCTAAAAGCAATCAAGTATTTGCATTGATTTAGACACTAATATATCACAAAATAATAGGATGCATTGATTTCAATAATGATACAAAGTAAATTGACTTGGTACATTGATTTAAAAACTGATAAGAGTAATTTGATTCTCATTTCCATGTCACTATATATAACTAAGGAAATAGTGTCCAACATAAATTTAGACAAAAAATATAGTTACATTATAACCTAAGAGTATATCCAATAGTCAACAAATCATATATACAATAACTTATCACTTATACCTATTCTTCTAACCTTATCATAATGAATCATAGTTTCACTAAAAATTTAAACTCAAATGAAAACAACCCCTACCAACCATCTTGTCAAATCCCCTTAACCTAAAAAAAAAAAAAAAAAAAACACAAACTATGGGCTATAGAATTATCTTCAGAGAACATTGAATTCATACATGTGGAACCCAACTCCCCGCACTAATAATGTCTCTAAACTTTAAATTTTTTATTGGCCAAAGGCAATAAGTCAAACTAATAAGTCAAACTATTGGTAATCTGAATCTGATTTTTGGTCGGAAGCACCCAGGGGTTAGCTGTAAAGAAGATACATTGAATGATATCCATTATAATTGCCGGTTGCCTTTTTGAGGAAAAACTATCTTAAATGTGATTTTTCACGTTTTTCACAATAATTTTCACAGTAACTTTTTTGGGTAGAGAGTTACTTGGCAACCTTGTCATGTGGATAATATTGATGACACGTCGGTTAAATAAGAATCGAAAAAAAACAAATACATTATATATATATATATAAAATAAATTATATTTAACAATTTAAAATCATCAAATAAATTATATTTCATAATTTAAAATCATCAAATAATTTTTTTTAAGACAATAATTAGTGAGTAGTACATCGAGCATCTAGGTATGAGTAATGTGGCAAATAATAAATAATGATTTTGGGGCAGTGAACAACTATTTTTGTACACTAAATAGCAATTGTCTATGCAGAATTAGTGAATTTTCATATATTCCACCATCCAAGCAAACACAAAACATCACTGAATTACCCCCATGACCTTTGAGAGCAAAAACGTTGAAAACATTGAAATAAGAACATTTAAGAAAACTATGTTTCATATCTTGTAGATGAGCACAAGGTCCATAAAGTAATAAATAAGCCATCATTTCTTATTAGGATAAGATAGGATAAGATACTCTTTCATCAAGTAGGATTTACATTTTTTTAGGATTTGTATTCTTTTAGTAATAAAATCATCAAATTACTTAAAAAAGAAAAGAAAAAATAATATTAGTAAATATATTATATGGGTGGTATTAATACATATTATTGTAAGGGGTTGTTTTTCTTAAGGAAGTGGCATCTTGGTCAAAATGTGAGAAAAGGGGCTTAAAAACCCACAAATGGTGTTTAGTCTAAGTCGGGGGTCTGATTTGATATTTTGGCATCCACGCAGTCTTAGTCATCTCGTCAGCTCCTTATCATTAGCATCCACATCTGTCTGCCAAGTCCTCCCTGCAAGCGTCCAACAAAGCTCCAAATGGTTTCAGAGTGCGGCCCGTCCTGATCCCGATGCAAACAATTCATGAAAGTGAGGCGGCAGTTGAGACATCGTCTCACCGTATAAATGGAAAGCCAGAAAGGACTGGCAATGTAGAGCTTGCGTCTGTTAGGGGAAGGCATGCGCAGTCCGACTGAGAAGACTGCATGCGCAGTCCGACTGAGAAGACTGCATGCGCAGTCCAACTTAGAAGACACAAACGTATAGCGACGAGAAGCTCGAGCACACCTCTGCTGGGCGAATTTTTGAGTATATGTATGTAGTTTTGAGTTTTATTGAAGGGGGTCGATGGTTGAGCTAAGCTCCCGTATTGTAATGTTTTAATGAAGCTCTAGTTCTCTGGTTATGTAACTTGATTTGAGACTTCTTGTTTATTGAAAGTCAACTTCTATTTCCATCTTATTTGTGTCTGATACTGAATGTTCATGATTGAAGGGTTTGCATGGATTGTGGTGATTGTGTTGTAATGAATGTTTGATTGCAGTGCAGTTATAGCGTTTTCAGTTTCCTGAACTTCGAATTTAAGAGGATCTTGTTTTCATAGTTTTTCCTCCTTAGGCTGTTGGAAGGCCTGATGTCCAGAGCAGACCTTTACATCTTCTCCTCAATTTCCTCCTCCTACTCACACTTGCTACAACTTACTGGCTGAAGTTGATCAAGACCTCATTTGCTTGTGCATACTGCCTCAATTTTCTGAGTTAAAACGATATTCTCTTGAGTTTGCCCCATTTGACCTCTTTAAATCCATTAATCGTGACATATAACCTGAGGGGTACTGGGCTTACCTTTGCCGCAATCCAGAGGTGAATTTTGGTGCTAACATTTCCGACGTCGTTGTTGGGGACGAAAGTGAAGATATCTTCCCTGGGAGAATGACAAAGAGCTTCTGATTCTGAAGGTGCATCAGATATCATAACCATTGAAGATTGCAGCTTGCACCTGACAACTCCACCATCAAAGACTCCACTGGGGAGGATCCTGTTGACAGAAAAATGACCATACCGAAGGGAAAGACCAGGTATCAGTCTATGAGTTTTCTTCATGAAGTTTTGTTCTTCTTTATCATCTCACTTCTCTCTTTCCCTTCGCATATAAAGAGGATTATCCTTTGCTTTGTATATTCAGACGACAATAAGCCTTCCTTCATTCATCCATCCTTGGAAGAAGAAGACATGCCCTCTTCTTGTGTTGTAGATGCTGATCCTGTGTCTTCACCTCAGCCTATTCATAAAAGTGAGATCTGTATTGCATCTCCGCTCGAAATTGATCACCCTTGTAGCCTTGAGGAGGTTGAAAATTATTCACAGTCTTCTCAAAGCTTGTTACCCTCCGTTATTCCTGCTGAGCCTTGCCATTAACTCGTTAATCCTCATGATCAACCCACTACTTTTCAAATTAAAATTGGAAATATGTTGTTTAAATCTTTGAGGCTCCCATATCGCCTTAACCCTTATCCCCTTGATTCCTTTGAGTATCTTCCTCAGTTTTATGGGGAGGATTATGTTACATTTGAGAGGCACTTGGGGGCCTTTGAGAACTTTATTGATCAATTTGAGATCGTTCATGATGATGTTACCATGAGGTTGTTCTCACATTCCCTATCTGGAGATGTTGTTGTGTGGTTTAGATGTCTGGAGGCCGGTTCTATTGGTTCCTGGACTAAGCTATGCCATGCTTTTTTTAAGTGTTGGGGTGAGAACAAATCCCTTGATCAATACTGGTTTGAGTTTGATGCCTTGAGGAGAGGGGAAGAGGAATCCTTGGCTGTCTTCAACATGAGGTTTTACAACGTTTATCATAGTATGTATGTGGAGATCAGACCCACATGGACTACTGCCATGGTCTACTATGTCATGGCTCAACATCTAGAGCTTGTCCTTCTCCCGAGAGAAAGGAAATATTCATCGTTAAGACATCTGTTTGAAGATGTTGTAAAGGTCGAAGAGAACATTAGGGCTAGCAAGTGGGTTCATAGGCAGGCATATCTCGAAAATTTACATGTACATGAGCAAGAAGACTGTCAATCTGTTTCATATTATGAGCAAGAAGATAGTGAATATGAATCAGATCTGGAACAACAACAAGGAAGTAGGTATGATTCACAGTTGGAATCAAGTTCTTCAACATTTGTAGATTTTTCTATGGGAATGAACGCATATCAATCTTATGATTAGTTTCCAGAACATTTTGAACATGTAGCAGTGGTTGATTGCATAGATAACTGTATGTTCTTAGCTGATCATAGTTATGATGTTCTAAATCCTGTTGCACCTTTATCTTGTGACCATTCTTATGAACAAGAGACACCAACTGTTGATGATCAAGAGTTGGTTTCAAAAGAACAAGGAGGGCATTTATTTGCAAGCAGAGAGAATTTTACAGATGAGCAACCTGGTCTTCTAAAGCAGCCAGGATTCTGTCACATTATTCATGATCCTGTGGCCATATACATGGAGTCATACATTTCAGATTTTCTGAAATTTTCAAATTGCATTACTTCCCCAATACTCACAAGCGAGTATGGTGTTATGAAAGATTTCCAAGACCACACTATAGAGCCTTTTCCTTTATTAATTAAGGAAAAGCATTGGGTGGAAATTAGCTATCCTAGACTCCTAGAAAACGCAGAGCAACATGTAAAGGAGGAGCTTAGTGGGCAGTTTATCTCCTGTCCAGAACCTGTAATTAAGCAGGTATCACCTGGTATCATACAACCTGCATTAGTTCTCCATCCACCTGTGCTTGCCAGAGATACTCAACCATGTGTGAGCAACTGTGGAGCATATCGGGTTGTCTGTTACAAATTTTCTGGAGTTTTCCACTCGTTCTATGATCCTATCAGCGAGTACATGGAGCTGCATTTCCTTGATGCCTTGGATCTGCCTAACTTTATCTCAACTTTAGCCTTTGGAGGAAAGCTGAAGGATGTAACCGTTCTGTTGTCACGGTTGCATCGTTTGTTATCAGTCACTGATAGAATAAAAGAACTTCCAGTCAGGAAGTTACTTGAATGGCTATGGTGGAAATTTTCTTTCACCTAGCACCATGTAAAAATTAATTAGTCTAGGATGTACATAAATAAGCTCCTTTGGAGCCCATGTGTTTTTCTTTCGTTTTTAGAATAGTGTGCTTGTCGGCATGTATTTCCTTAGCAAGATGTTTTGAGCTTGACTCCATAGCCCAATGCAGAAGGCGTTTGGAACTGCTGAAGATCTTAGAGCCTCGCAGGGAGGACTTTATCCCCCATGCAGCCTAATGTTAACACATGTTATTGTAAGGGGGGTTGTTTTCCCTAAGGAAGTGGCACCTTGGTCAAAATGTGAGAAAAGGGGCTTAAAACCCACAAATGGCATTTAGCCTAATTCGGGGGTCTGATTTGATAATTTGGTGCCCACATAGTCCCATTCATCTCGTCATCTCCCTATCATCAGTGTCCATGTCTGCCTGCCAAGTCCTCCCTGCAAGCGTCCAAAAAAGCTCCAGATGGTGAAGTTCAGAGTGCAGCCCATCCTGATCTTGATGCAGAGAGTTCATGAAAGTGAGGCAACAGTTGAGACATCGTCTCACCGCATAAATGGAAAGCCACAAAGGACTGGTAGAGAAGAGCTTGCGTTTGACAGGGGAAGCATGCGCAGAGAAGGCTGCATGCGCAGTCCGACTGAGAAGACACAGACGTATGGCATTGGAAGAGAAGCTCGAGCACACCTCTGTTGGGTGAATTTTTGAGTATATGTATGTAGTTTTGAGTTTTATTGAAGGGGGTCGATGGTTGAGCTAAGCTCCCGTATTGTATTGTTTTAATGAAGCTCTGGTTCTTTGGTTATGTAACTTGATTTGAGACTTCTTGTTTAATGAAAGTCAGCTTCTATTTCCATCTTATTTGCGTCTAATACTAAATGTTCATGATTGAATGGTTCACATGGATTGTGGTGACTATGTTGTAATGGATGTTTGATTGCAGTGCAGTTATAGCATTTTCAGTTTCATGAAACTTCGAATTCAAGAGGATCTCATTTTCAGAGTTTTTCCTCCTAGCTGCTGGAAGACCTGATGTCCAGAGCAGACCTTTACATCTTCTCCTCAATTTCTTCCTCCTACTCACCCTTACTACAACTTACTAGCTGAAGTTGATCAAGACCTCATTTGCTTGTGCATACTGCCCCAATTTTCTGAGTTAAAACGATATTCTCTTGAGTCTGCCCCATTTGACCTCTTTAAATCCATTAACCGTGGCATATAACCCAATGGGCACTGGGCTTACCTCTGCCGCTATCCAGAGGTGACTTCTGGTGCTAACAAGTGGAATGTGCCTAACAAAATTCAGTAATTGTATTAATTTCAATAATGATATAACACAAAAGCCTCTAGGGTGTAGAATAGTGGGTGATGGAGTGTACTCTTAAGGCACTCTGTTATGTGAAGTCACCTGTTTGAAACCCTCGACTAGCCTTCTATGCCTCATGAGGGGCCCAGTTGGAACGCATGGGGTTATAGTGGTAGTAGTCAGATAACACAACCATGTGTCACGTGAGTACCTGCCCTATTAGTTGCTTACCCGGTCAACAAAAATAAAAAAATAATGATATAACATGAAATAATAGTATGCATTGATTTCACTAATGATATATCCCAAATTAAGCTAATGCATTAAACATTATACCATGCTAATTGGTTTTGATCCATCCAAAACTTACATGAAGTTGTGTAAAACACATGCTAACAACTAATATCGATCCATTCACTATGTAGCATTAAGATCCCATCTTCTTTCATCTACGGCAAACTAACACACTTCTTAGTAACCTTAGCATTGACTTGCTTGGAAAGACATTTTGGGTTCCTTGCATGACATTAAATCATTTAAGAAATACCTTTTTATTTCAATGAACCAGTAACGACACAAGTTGTTACAAAAATGTTAAAATTTAACCATCGAATATATTTTACAAAGACACTAAAACTCTACCAACAAAGCCATATATGTATTTATGTATTTGTTTAGATCACCTTTACATTGTAATACTCTTCAAGTTTATAAAGGATGCAAATAATTTTTAGTGGAGTTTGACATGTTGTATTATAGAAATGTGAGTTTAGT
>SNQJ01S0046776.1:38743-61712 GCA_010110895.2 Picea sitchensis
ATATATATATATATATATCAAAATTAAAATTTATTAAATAAAAAATATAAATTAATTTTAAAAATCATATAAATTTTAATATTTTTATAAATTTAATAAAATAAATTCAAATTCAACCAATGCCTATTATAATTGAGTGCCAAACATCTCAATGGCCAAAGCTATTGCTAAACCACACCCCCTCCAACAAATAGGTAAAAGCACACCTAACACCACCGCTATTGCTTCTCAATATAAAAAGTTAGCCTCGAAAAATTCACATCGATCTAGATTCGCAAAGGTAGTTGTTTGCTCCATAATAAAACTCTGAAGTGTCTGCAAAAATTATCATGGAAAGGTGAGACCGAAGACCTTGAGTGAGAAAAAATAGCAAGAGCTCTCACATAGTAAACTGTATCAAGACAGTCCCGTCAAGTATCATGCATTTTCATTTCTAAATATTGCTTTTCTAGACTACTTTTGCAGCATTATGTTACAGCTAACTTTGCTAAGATACAATCAAATGTTTGAACTGGTTGTTTCTGAAACAATGTTTTTCATACAGGGGGCAATTTTAGCCTCTACTTCCTTCCCCAGAAGCATTTTGACAGCTTCCTTTGGTCAGCAATCTTGATCAGCTGGCTTTCACAAATAAAACTACATAATGGATGTAAAATCTTACTGCTTGTCCATTTCCAAATAAAATCTATTTGAATAGGAGGAACCAGAGCATGGATCAGCTTTCAACAACAAATCCACTACTTCTCGCATAAAAGGCCTTAAGGCAGGAAGATGGCTGGTGCAGAGCACTGCTATTCTGAGCAACTTAATCATGCTCTCCTTATAAATTTCAGGTATCCTGCTATCCATCACCTCAATTGTGCTTTCTCTGGTAGAAATTTTACAAGAAACCCAGCGAACAATGTCCTTGTTCTCCCCAAAATCTGACTCTATAGGTTGTCTGCCAGTCACAAGCTCCATCAACACAACCCCAAAGCTGTATACGTCAGTCTTTTCGCTCACCTTATATGTGTAGGCATACTCTGCAACCCAAAATCACATATTATCAGTTACTTTCATTCTTCTAAATTGTTAGCATGCCATTTGTTTTGTGCTACTCTAAAACATTACCCCTTTTACAAAGTATGAATGATTGATTACCTGGAGCAATGTAGCCATGGGTGCCAGCAATAATAGTTGTAGAGTCTCCCTTTCCACAGGATTGAAGGATTTTTGCAACGCCGAAATCAGCTAAGCGCGGCTCGTAATCTTCATCCAACAATATATTACTGGATTTGACATCTCTGTGGACAATAGCGGGAACACAGTCATTGTGCAAATAAATCAATCCATGAGCTATTCCAAGGGCTATTTTATAGCGTGTCTGCCAATCCAATATTGGACCCATTGTCTGATGCAGCCTGTCCCACAAACTCCCATTCTTCATGTATTCATATACAAGAAGGTGTGAATCTGTGCTAGAAATGCAGCAGTAGAGTTTCACTATATTTTTGTGTCTGATAGAGCCTAAGGTTTCCACCTCCATCTTGAATTGTCGATATCCGAGTGCCTCTTTGCTGTGGTTGAGCTTGGTGGCATTGTTGTTGGTCCAGAGCTGCTTTACTGCAATAACTTCTCCCTCACCTACCTCTCCTCTGTATACCTTTCCAGATCCCCCACTGCCAATCATGTTCTCTTCCTTCAAGCAATGGAGAACGTCATCGCCAGTGAAGTTCAGCCTGTGAAAGGATTTCATATCCCAAGATAGGGCTTCCATACTATCTCGATCAGGGCGTCTGTACAAAAGGCAGCCGATAACAAGAATGAACAGTGCAGCTGCAGCGATAGTACACGCAATGGCAAGTTTTATATGGAATTTTCTTCTGGAAGGAGAAGGGCATGGCTTTAGGAAATTTGACCTGACTTTGTTTGCACATAGCCCAGCGTTTCCAGAAAAGCTATGGTTTCCTGCCAGGTCGATCAACTGCGTTGGCACAGGCCCTGTCAACTGATTGTTGGAAAAATCAAGCAAGCTGAGTTTCAATGAAGAAAGGCTGTTTGGAATCTGACCACTGAGCTGATTGTTGGAGAGGTTCAGAGAATTGAGGACTTGTATGGATCCCAATGATGCAGGAATAGGACCGTTCAGTCTATTTCCAGCTAGGTTTATTTCAGCAAGAGCCCCGCAGAGCCCTAATCTACTAGGTATAGGGCCAGAGAGCATGTTATGCTGCAAAAGCAGGCTGTTCAGCATGCTCAAGTTTACAATTTCACCAGGCAGTTCACCAGATAACCTATTATTGCTTGCATCTACTCTGGCCAAGAGCAATGCCTGCCCAATTTCTGGAGGCAAGCTTCCTGAGAACTGATTGTTTTCGATGAAGAGTTGAGATAGATTTTTGGCCTTGCTGATTCCTTGACCCACTCCCCCCTCAAACCTATTGAAACTCAAATCAATTATAGTGGCACGGGGTAATCCCCAGACACCAGATGGTACCGTACCTGTCAGATTGTTTTTGCTTACTCGAAAGCGATTCAAGGTTGAACAGTCCCCATATGATTGGGGAATCTCCCCTGTAAATAAATTTTCTATAACCAGAAAATAAACCAATTTACCCCTTTTACACATATCAGGGGGCAACATACCAGTGAGACCGTTCTCTGATACATCTATGCTAGTGAAATCAGACAAACTACCAAGGTTTTGTGGTAATGGGCCAGTGAGATTATTCAGGTACAAAGATAGATCTGACAGATACTGGAAGTCGCCAAACTCATTGGGTATTTGCCCTGAAATGTTGTTTTTATAGAGGTGAAGAGATTCTAAGTTATTCAAGCTTGCAAGCTCGGAGAGTGTCCCATTGAGCGAGTTCTGAGAGGCATCAAAATACCTCAAGGACGTGAGGTTTCGAAACCCTGAAGGGATCTCTCCGACAAGATAATTATCATAAAGTTCCAATTGGAGCAGCTTCGTAAGCCTTGTTATTTCTTTTGGTATAGTTCCTGTTAAATAATTGTAAGAGAGTTCTAGGATTCCAAGCTCTGATAGATTGGCGATGTCAGGAACAATGGGTCCTGTCAGACTAATGTTCGACAATTGCAAGCGATTAAGGCGCTTTAAGCCGAATATCTCTGTGGGTATTAAGCTCTGAGCCAGAGGATTATCGTTTAAGTTCAAGGCATACAATTGAGTCAGATTCGTGACAGAAACAGGGAACTTACCAGAAAAATTGTTCTTCGACAAGTCCAGACTTTGTAGGGAACTGAGTGCGGAAAAATCAGGCAAAGTTCCCGCCAATGAATTGGATGTAAGATTCAATGTTGCCAACTGACTGCAATTATTCCAAAGCCCATCTGGAATGTTTCCATAGAGAGAATTGTAACCCAACTGAATACCCTTCAATGCCTTTAGCCCACAAATGGCAGAAAAAGGAACCGGACCACTCAGTCCACTTTTTTCCAGATTGATTTCTGTGACCGAACCGTTAGTATTGCAGGTGATTCCATTCCACTGGCATGGAGAAGAAGCGGAGCTCTCCCAGTTACTCAATGCATTCGTTGGGTTTTGGAGATTTGCCTTTATGGTGAGCAGAATTCGGCTTTCATCGACTTGGGCATTAAGCTGGGACAAATATACCACGAATGAAAAAAGCAAGGGAAGAAGATTTCCGAGAATGGCCATTGAAAAGAGAGAAGTCGGGGATTATTTCCATGAATGCATCATTAATTCTTCCTGGGCCTGTGCACTGGATGTTCCAGGAACAAAAACCATCCTTATTACGGCTAGGACTTATCTGTAAACGCCATTGAGTTCCATCTAAGCCAATTATCAGAACTACGTATACCAGATCAGATCGGATCCTCAAGGTACGTCTCCCACTTGTTTATCTTTCAGCCGCCTCCCAGAATCAAGTCAAACCTCTTTAATGTTTATTGTATTTCATGCGCACTGGACTGAGCTGAAGGAGATTTCTCGTATCACGTGAAAATTATGCACTACGCAAGTAGCGAATCATTACTATAAAAAATGTAATAGAAAAATGTTTTTAAAGAGTTTTCTCAAAACAATAATTATCCCTACGTGGTGCATATGGCCTACCATATTGCTGTGGAGCACGAAATCCCAAAAGAATCTGTAGTTATCATAATGTCTCCGAAACTCGAAATTTCTATTTGACTAAAGGCAAATAAGTCATGCTATCCTCAGTCTGATATCAACAACAACTTTGGAACAAACATTACAAGTGCCTTGAAATATGATACTTTCCTTACTACTTTGAATTAATCAAAAGCCTTATTTCACAATCCATCATTATGATGCATTTAAGAAGTTTTAACATTTCTTAATGGAAAGGATGTGTTACAAAATAAGGATTAAGACTTTTAGTGTCTTCACAATCCATCATTATGATTCATTTAAGAAGTTTTAACATTTGTTAATGGAAAGGATGTGTTACAAGATAAGGATTAAGACTTTTAATGTCATCTTGTGTACATAGAAACTATATCACTTATAAATCCCTCACTAAATATGTATATGTATATTTTCCTTTTAAAAATGTGGGCCTAAGAGTAGAGAGAATACCAAACCCATTTTCATGTTGTTGTATATAGTTAAAGAAATGCCATGTAATATAAGTTTCAACATAAATTATTGTTAGCATTTAAGAATCTGTCCATTTAAAACTTATAATGAACACATGTGTTAACAACTAACAATTAATATTGTTTTCTTCACTATGTAACACTAAGATCCTCTCCCCCTCCATCTATGTCAAACAAACGCACTTCTTAGTACTCTTTGCATTGGCTTCCTCTCCTCCTCCATCTATAGCAAACAAACACACTTCTTAGTATTTTGCTAGAAATGACATTGCATGTTACTTGCATGACATTATAGACATTAATCATCTAACAAATATCTTTTCATTTTAATGAATTGGTAACAAAAGTTGTACCAAATTGTTACAATTTAAAAATTGAATATATTTTATAAAGATACTAAAACTCTACCAACAAAGCCATGGATGTATTTATGTTTTTGTTTAACTCATCTTTTCATTGTAATAGACTTCAAGTTTATAAAAGATGCAAATAATTTTCAGTGGAGTTTTGAGATGTTATGGTATAGAAAGGTGAGCCTCAGCACAGATTTATCTTAGCCTTGAATTCCCAAAATTATGAACATTAAGAATTGTAATTCTAAAATATAGAGACATGATTACTTCATTGTAAATTGTAGTTATGAAAGATGGAGTCTAAACATTCTATAATTTAGAATTTTTTAGACAATCATAATTGGAATCCAACTATGTAAGTTTTGGTGAAATTACAAATTTTAATTGCTGAAATTGCATTTTTAAATGCATAAATGGATTCATTACCATGAAAAAACCCTATTGCAACCATATTGTATTGCAGCCATATTGTGCAATCTCAACAGTTGATATGTGCAATTCCAACAATTCTTTTTAATTTTTGGTTAGGTTTTGGGCAAAACTAGTCTGAAAAAATATTACTTGAAAAAGTTCAAATAGTAACATCTTTAGACTACTCTATTATGAAAACCCAAAAGCATTGGAAATTTCAATGAGAAATATTTTGTTTTGGTGCACTGAATAATATAATTGAAATGGATAAAAAATAAAGAAAAACAATATTTCTAATTAGGCAATATAAGATTTGCATTCCTTTATTAATAAAATTTAAATAATCAATCTACTTGAAAAAAACAAAAAAAATGGAAATTTCAATGAGAGTTATTTTGTTTGGTGTAGTGAGCAATACAATTGAAATGGATAAAAAATAAAGAAAGAACACATCATTTCTTATTTGGACAAGATAATCTTCCATTAGGTAGGATTTGCATTCATTTATTAATAACATAACCAAATTAATTGAAATAAGCAAAAAAAGATGAAATTTCAATGAGAATTATTTTGTTTTGGTGGAGTGAGCAATACAATTTAAATGGATAAAAAATAAAGAAAGAACACATCATTTTGTATTTAGGCAAGATAATCTTCCATTAGGTAGGATTTGCATTCCTTTATTAATAAAATAACCAAATTACTTGAAATACTCAAAAAAAAAAATGAAATTTCAATGAGAGTTATTTTGTTTTGGTGGAGTGAGCAATACAATTGAAATTGATAAAAAATAAAGAAAGAAGGCATCTTTTTTATTTGGGAAGATAATTTTCCATTAAGTAGGATTTGCATTTTTTTATTGATAAAATAACCAAATTATTTGAAAGAAGAAAAGAAAATAAAAATTTCAATGAGAGTTATTTTGTTTTGTTGAAGTGAGCAATACAATTAAAATGGATAAAAAATAAGAAAAAATGCATCATTTTTTATTTGGGCAAGATAATCTTCCATTAAGTAGGATTTGCATTCCTTTATTAATAAAATAATCAAATTACTTGAAATAAACAAAGAAAAAACATTTTTTGATATTGGTACTTTTATTTGGATGAAGTTATATATTAACACATAGCAACAAAAGTTTAACAATGAACTTTTTATAAAGGAGGAAACAGGTGCAATGTATTGATTTCAATGACATTATAGTCCATTGATGTTAGCATTGATATAATATGTGCTATGTGTGAAATATGCCTAAAAGCAATCAAGTATTTGCATTGATTTAGACACTAATATATCACAAAATAATAGGATGTGTTGATTTCAATAATGATACAAAGTAAATTGATTTGGTACATTGATTTAAAAACCGATAAGAGTAATTTGATTCTTATTTCCATGTCACTATATATAACTAAGGAAATAGTATCTAACATAAATTTAAACAAAAAAATATGGTTACATTATAACCTAAGAGTATATCCAATAACCAACAAATCCTATATACAATAACTTATCACTTATACCTATTCTTCTAATCTTATCATAATGAATCATAATTTCACTGAAAATTTAAACTCAAATGAAAACAACCCCTACCAACCATCTTGTCAAATCCCCTTAACCTAAAAAAAAATACAAACTATGGGCTATAGAATTATCTTCAGAGAACATTGAATTCATACACGTGGAACCCAACTCCCCGCACTAATAATGTCTCTAAACTTTAAATTTTTTATTGGCCAAAGGCAATAAGTCAAACTACTAAGTCAAACTATTGGTAATCTGAATCTGATTTTTGGTCGGAAGTACCCAGGGGTTAGCTGTAAAGAAGATACATTGAATGATATCCATTATAATTGTCGGTTGCCTTTTTGAGGAAAAACTATCTTAAATGTGATTTGTCACGTTTCTCACAATAATTTTCACAGTAACTTTTTTGGGTAGAGAGTTACTTGGCAACCTTGTCATGTGGATAACATTGATGACACGTCGGTTAAATAAAAATCGAAAAAAAAAACAAATACATTATAATTATATATATATATATATATATATAATAATAAATTATATTTAACAATTTAAAATCATCAAATAAATTATATTTCATAATTTAAAATCATCAAATAATTTTTTTTAAGACAATAATTAGTGAGTAGTACATCGAGCATCTAGGTATGAGTGATGTGGCAAATAATAAATAATGATTTTGGGGCAGTGAACAACTATTTTTGTACACTAAATAGCATTTGTCTATGCAGAATTAGTGAATTTTCATATATTCCACCATCCAAGCAAACACAAAACATCACCGAATTACCCCAATGACCTTTGAGAGCAAAAACGTTGAAAAGATTGAAATAAGAACATTTAAGAAAACTATGTTTCATATCTTGTGGATGAGCACAAGGTCCATAAAGTAATAAATAAGCCATCATTTCTTATTAGGATAAGATACTCTTTCATCAAGTAGGATTTGCATTTTTTTAGGACTTGTATTCTTTTAGTAATAAAATCATCAAATTACTTGAAAAAAAGAAAAGAAAAAACAATATTAGTAAATATATTATATGGGTGGTATTAATACATATTATTGTAAGGGGTTGTTTTTCCTTAAGGAAGTGGCACTTTGGTTAAAATGCGAGAAAAGGGGTTTAAAAACCCACAAATGGTGTTTAGCCTAAGTCGGGGGTCTGATTTGATATTTTGGCGCTTACGCAGTCTCAGTCATCTTGTCAGCTCCTTATCATCAGCGTCCACGTCTGTCTGCCAAGTCCTCCCCGCAAGCATCCAACAAAGCTCCAAATGGTGAAGTTCAGAGTGCGGCCCGTCCTGATCCCGATGCAAACAATTCATGAAAGTGAGGCGGCAGTTGAGACATCGTCTCACCGTATAAATGGAAAGCTAGAAAGGACTGGCAAAGTAGAGCTTGCGTCTGTCATGGGAAGGCATGCGCAATCCGACTGAGAAGACTGCATGCGCAGTCCAACTTAGAAGATACAGACGTATGGCATTGGACGAGAAGCTCGAGCACACCTCTGTTGGGTGAATTTTTGAGTATATGTATGTAGTTTTGAGTTTTATTGAAGGGGGTTGATGGTTGAGCTAAGCTCCCGTATTGTAATGTTTTAATGAAGCTCTGGTTCTCTGGTTATGTAACTTGATTTGAGACTTCTTGTTTATTGAAAGTCAACTTCTATTTCCATCTTATTTGCGTCTGATACTGAATGTTCATGATTGAAGGGTTCGCATGGATTGTGGTGACTGTGTTGTAATGAATGTTTGATTGCAGTGCAGTTATAGCGTTTTCAGTTTCCTGAACTTCGAATTCAAGAGGATCTTGTTTTCATAGTTTTTCCTCCTTAGGCTATTGGAAGGCCTGATGTCCAGAGCAGACCTTTACATCTTCTCCTCAATTTCTTCCTCCTACTCACATTTGCTACAACTTACTGGCTGAAGTTGATCAAGACCTCATTTGCTTGTGCATAGTGCCTCAATTTTCTAAGTTAAAACGATATTCTCTTGAGTCTGCCCCATTTGACCTCTTTAAATCCATTAATCGTGACATATAACCTGATGGGTACTGGGCTTACCTTTGCCGCAATCCAAAGGTGACTTTTGGTGCTAACATTTCCGACGTCATTGTCGGGGACAAAAGTGAAGATATCTTCCTTGGGAGAACGACAAAGAGCTTCTGATTCTGAAGGTGCATCAGATATCAGAACCATTGAAGATTGCAGCTTGCACCTGACAACTCCACCATCAAAGACTCCACTGGGGAGGATCCTGTCGACAGAAAAATGCCCATACCAAAGGGAAAGACCAGGTATCAGTCTATGAGTTTTCTTCATGAAGTTTTGTTCTTCTTTATCCGCTCATTTCTCTCTTTCCCTTCGCATATAAAGAGGATTATCCTCTGCTTTGTATATTCAGATGACAATAAGCCTTCCTTCATTCATCCATCCTTGGAAGAAGAAGACATGCCCTCTTCTTGTGTTGTAGATGTTGATCCTGTGTCTTCACCTCAGCCTATTCATAAAAGTGAGATCTGTATTGCATCTCCACTCGAAATTGATCACCCTTGTAGCCTTGAGGAGGTTGAAAATAATTCACAGTCTTCTCAAATCTTGTTACCCTCCGTTATCCCTGCTGAGCCTTGCCATCAACTCCTTAATCCTCATGATCAACCCACTACTTTTCAAATTAAAATTGGAAATATGTTGTTTAAACCTTTGAGGCTGCCATATCACCTTAACCCTTATCCCCTTGATTCCTTTGAGTATCTTCCTCAGTTTTATGGGGAGGATTATGTTACATTTGAGAGGCACTTGGGGGCCTTTGAGAACTTTATTGATCAATTTGAGATCGTTCATGATGATGTTACCATGAGGTTGTTCTCACATTCCCTATCTGGAGATGTTGCTGTGTGGTTTAGATGTCTGGAGGTCGGTTCTATTGGTTCCTGGACCAAGCTATGCCATGCTTTTTTAAAGTGTTGGGGTGAGAACAAATCCCTTGATCAATATTGGTTTGAGTTTAATGCCTTGAGGAGAGGGGAAGAGGAATCCTTGGCTGTCTTCAACATGAGGTTTTACAACGTTTATCATAGTATGTCTGTGGAGATTAGACCCACATAGACTACTGCCATGGTGTACTATGTCATGGCTCAGAATCCAAAGCTTGTCATTCTCCCGAGAGAAAGGAAATCTTGATCATTAAGACATCTGTTTGAAGATGCCGTAGAGGTCGAAGAGAACATCAGGGCTAGCAAGTGGGTTCATAGGCAGGCATATCTTGAAAATTTGCATGTACATGAGCAAGAAGACTGTCAATCTGTTTCAGATTCTGAGCAAGAAGATAGTGAATATGAATCAGATCTGGAACAACAACAAGGAAGTAGGTATGATTCACAGTTGGAATCAAGTTCTTCAACATTTGTAGATTTTTCTATGGGAATGAACGCATATCAATCTTATGATCAGTTTCCAGAACATTTTGAACATGTAGCAGTGGTTGATTGCATAGATAACTGTATGTTCTTGGCTGATCATAGTTATGATGTTCTAAATCCCGCTGCACCTTTATCTTGTGACCATTCTTATGAAGAAGAGACGCCAACTATTGATGATCAAGAGTTGGTTTCAAAAGAACAAGGAGGGCATTTATTTGCAAGCAGAGAGAATTTTACAGATGAGCAGCCTGGTCTTCTAAAGCAGCCAGGATTCTGTCACATTATTCATGATCCTGTGGCCATATACATGGAGTCATACATTTCATATTTTCTGAAATTTTCAAATTGCATTACTTCCCCAATACTCACAAGTGAGTATGGTGTTATGAAAGATTTCCAAGACCACACTATAGAGCCTTTTCCTTTATTAATTAAGGAAAATCATTGGGTGGAAATTAGCTATCCTAGACTCGCAGAAAACGAAGAGCAGCATGTAAAGGAGGAGCTTAGTGGGCAGTTTATCTCCTGTCCAGAACCTGTAATTAAGCAGGTATCACCTGGTATCATACAACCTACATCAGTTCTCCATCCACCTGTGCTTGCCAGAGATACTCATCCATGTGTGAGCAACTGTGGAGCATATCAGGATGTCTATTACAAATTTTCTGGAGTTTTCCACTCATTCTATGATCCTATCAGCGAGTACATGGAGCTGCATTTCCTTCATGCCTTGGATCCGCCTAGCTTTATCTCAACTTCAGCCTTTAGAGGAAAGCTGAAGGATGTAACCGTTCTGTTGTCACGGTTGCATCGTTTGTTATCAGTCACTGACATAATAAAAGAACTTCCAATCAGGAAGTTACTTGAATGGCTATGGTGGAAATTTGCTTTCACCTAGCACCATGTAAAAATTAATTAGTTTAGGATGTACATAAATAAGCTCCTTTGGAGCGCATGTGTTTTTCTTTCGTTTTTAGAATAGTGTGCTTGTCGGCCTGTATTTCCTCAGCAGGATGTTTTGAGCTTGACTCCATAGCCCAATGCAGAAGGCGTTTGGAACTACTGAAGATCTTAGAGCCTCGCAGGGAGGACTCTATCCCCCATGCAGCCTAATGTTAACACATGTTATTGTAAGGGGGGTTGTTTTCCCTAAGGAAGTGGCACCTTGGTCAAAATGCGAGAAAAAGGGGCTTAAAAACCCACAAATGGCGTTTAGCCTAATTCAGGGGTCTGATTTGATATTTTGGTGCCCACACAGTCCCAGTCATCTCGTCAGCTCCCTATCATCAACGTCCACGTCTGCCTGCCAAGTCCTCCCTGCAAGCGTCCAAAAAAGCTCTAGATGGTGCAGTTCAGAGTGCAGCTCGTCCCGATCTTGATGCAGAGAGTTCATGAAAGTGAGGCGGCAGTTGAGACATCATCTCACTGCATAAATGGAAAGCCAAAAAGGATTGGTAGAGTAGAGCTTGCGTCTGACAGGGGAAGGCATGCACAGAGGAGACTGCATGCTCAGTCCGACTGAGAAGACACAGACGTATGGCATTGGAAGAGAAGCTCGAGCACACCTCTATTGGGTGAATTTTTGAGTATATGTATGTAGTTTTGAGTTTTATTGAAGGGGGTCGATGGTTGAGCTAAGCTTCTGTATTGTAATGTTTTAGTGAAGCTCTGGTTCTTTGGTTATGTAACTTGATTTGAGACTTCTTGTTTAATGAAAGTCAACTTCTATTTCCATCTTATTTGCGTCTGATACTAAATGTTCATGATTGAAGTGTTCGCATGGATTGTGGTGACTATGTTGTAATGGATGTTTGATTGCAGTGCAATTATAGCATTTTCAGTTTCATGAAACTTCGAATTCAAGAGGATCTCATTTTCAGAGTTTTTCCTCCTTAGGCTACTGGAAGACCTGATGTCCAGAGAAGACCTTTACATCTTCTCCTCAATTTCTTCCTCCTACTCACCCTTACTACAACTTACTGGCTAAAGTTGATCAAGACCTCATTTTCTTGTGCATACTGCCCCAGTTTTCTGAGTTAAAACAATATTCTCTTGAGTCTGCCCCATTTGACCTCTTTAAATCCATTAACCATGACATATAACCTGATGGGCACTGGTCTTACCTCTGCCGCTATCCAGAGGTGACTTCTGGTGCTAACAGGTGGAATGTGCCAAACAAAATTCAGTAATTGTATTAATTTCAATAATGATATAACACAAAAGCCTCCGGGGTGTAGAATAGTGGGTGATGGAGTGTACTCTTAAGGCACTCTGTTATGTGAAGTCACCTGTTTGAAACCCTCGACTAGCCTTCTATGCCTCATGAGGGGCCCAGTTGGCACGCACGGGGTTATAGTGGTAGTATTCAGATAACACGACCATGTGTCACGTGAGTACCTGCCCTATTAGTTGCTTACCCGGTCAACAAAAATAAAAAAATAATGATATAACATGAAATAATAGTATGCATTGATTTCACTAATGATATATCCCAAATTAAGCTAATGCATTAAACATTATACCATGCTAATTGGTTTTGATCCATCCAAAACTTACATGAAGTTGTGTAAAACACATGCTAACAACTAATATCGATCCATTCACTATGTAGCATTAAGATCCCATCTTCTTTCATCTACGGCAAACTAACACACTTCTTAGTAACCTTAGCATTGACTTGCTTGGAAAGACATTTTGGGTTCCTTGCATGACATTAAATCATTTAAGAAATACCTTTTTATTTCAATGAACCAGTAACGACACAAGTTGTTACAAAAATGTTAAAATTTAACCATCGAATATATTTTACAAAGACACTAAAACTCTACCAACAAAGCCATATATGTATTTATGTATTTGTTTAGATCACCTTTACATTGTAATACTCTTCAAGTTTATAAAGGATGCAAATAATTTTTAGTGGAGTTTGACATGTTGTATTATAGAAATGTGAGTTTAGTNACCATGTGTCACGTGAGTACCTGCCCTATTAGTTGCTTACCCGGTCAACAAAAATAAAAAAATAATGATATAACATGAAATAATAGTATGCATTGATTTCACTAATGATATATCCCAAATTAAGCTAATGCATTAAACATTATACCATGCTAATTGGTTTTGATCCATCCAAAACTTACATGAAGTTGTGTAAAACACATGCTAACAACTAATATCGATCCATTCACTATGTAGCATTAAGATCCCATCTTCTTTCATCTACGGCAAACTAACACACTTCTTAGTAACCTTAGCATTGACTTGCTTGGAAAGACATTTTGGGTTCCTTGCATGACATTAAATCATTTAAGAAATACCTTTTTATTTCAATGAACCAGTAACGACACAAGTTGTTACAAAAATGTTAAAATTTAACCATCGAATATATTTTACAAAGACACTAAAACTCTACCAACAAAGCCATATATGTATTTATGTATTTGTTTAGATCACCTTTACATTGTAATACTCTTCAAGTTTATAAAGGATGCAAATAATTTTTAGTGGAGTTTGACATGTTGTATTATAGAAATGTGAGTTTAGTNGACGTAGATCCATTTTAACCATGGATTCCTAAATCCATTTTGGAAGCATAATTATTCCATTGTAAATTGTAATTATGAAATTTTAAGGGTATTTGGAATTTCAATGGAAGTTGTTTTGTTCTCGTGGAGTGAGTGATATAACTAAAGTGAATAAAAAATAAAGAAAGAAGCCATCATTTCTTATTAGGGAAAGATAGCCTTCCATCAAGTAGGATGTGCATTCCTTTATTAATAAAACAACCAAATTATCCGAAGAAGGAAAAAAATGATAATGCAACTTCTATTTGTAAGAAGTTATATATTATTAGATAAGAATGGAGTTTTAATAATGGATCTTTTATAGAAAAAAGAGGAAATTGTTTTAATGCATTGATTTTAGTGATAGCACAGTCCATTAATTTTAGTACTGATACAACATATGATATGTGTGAAATATGCTTAAGAGCAATCGAGTAGTTGCATAGATTTTTGCATAGATTTTAACAATGATATAACGCCAAATAAGAGGGTGCATTGATTTCAATAATGAAACAAAGCAAATTGATTCGTGCATTTATTCTAGTGCATTAATTTCAACACAAAAATAATGCAAAATGAATTCAACAACATTATGGTGCAAAATAATATTAAAATACATATTATAATGTTGCAAAAGAGGTTCTCAATTACAAGTTGAAATCTACCACTTTATTTTCTTAGGTGTAAATCCTCTATTAGTATTTACACAATAATACTATCTAGATTACATATGATACTTAGTAAATTGGAATAATATAACTTCTTATCTTATATAACTTTTTTGATGAATATAAAATTTTGATGAAACCTACTATTTGAATCAACTTAAATCCATCTTAATTCCAAATCTACCATACATCAAAAACATAAAAAAGATTCAAATTTCTTTAAAAATATTTACATCACAAAAGATTTAATCCTTCTCAACACGAGATAACTTCAAAGTTAAAAAACATCTACATTAATATATAATAAACACTCTATAAATTTTTTTTAATCAACTTATTTAATGAGTAAATTCAAGTATCTCTAACACTACAATAATGTTAATGATACCTATCACAACAGTTAATAATGTGAATGATACCTATCACAACAATTGTAACGAATCTAGGAAAAAAAATGTAACAATACAATAATGTTAATGTTACCTATCACAACAATTGTAACGAACCTAGGAGAAAAATGGAGATTTTCACTTCATATATTGCGTATACACAAGGATATAAGTAGGAATATGTTTTTTTGATGTCGTTTCACTTAAAATGTCAGTACGACAATTCACACTTAAATTACAAAGATAAAAAATAAATTACAAATTAAACTTAAATTAAAAAAAAAAAATGAAATTACAAATTAAAATTACAAATTAAATAGTGATATAGTGATAAAATTAGAATCTTTGTCTCTCTTTAATTACGCCGAAAGGCGTATACCTATTGACAATGGACATATTTAATAGGGGTTTAGTGTTTAATAAGTTTTTTATGAACAAGATTAAATATGGCTGGAATATTCTTAGTAGTCACACAAAATAAATGGCTGTGATTTCAATCATTAACTTCCTAGCTATTATAAAGACATCCGTTTATGTGTTTACTTTTTTACATTTAACTAATCATATTTAAAAATTACTTTGATAGCTAACTGATTGCCACCTAAGTGATTAACAAAAATTAAAATATTAACACCAGAAAAATGAAGCTCAACCGTTTATTTGTTAAT
This sequence comes from Picea sitchensis, assembly GCA_010110895.2. Lineage (NCBI taxonomy): Eukaryota > Viridiplantae > Streptophyta > Pinopsida > Pinales > Pinaceae > Picea > Picea sitchensis. Next base: position 54,328 of record SNQJ01S0046776.1, read on the forward strand.
CAATAATAAAATTTAATATATTCTTTTAAGGATTCTTTTCATCTTATCAACCTTTTGGCGTTGATCAGCCACGTGGCTGTGCTAGTTAGTAATCAACTCAACTTTGATTAATAAAAATATATATCCAAACACAAATATAGCTTTTGTTTTCATGGATAATAGCAATGAATGTGTATCAACATGTACAATTTTATGCATTATAATATTGGACAATTGTATGAATTATTTTTTATTTATATAAAAATTTCCAAATTTTCACTTAAGTTTAAAAGCTGCATTTGATAGGTATATCAATTAAAAAACTTTTTAAATTACTGGTGAACATTTAATATTAGTCTAGTTAGTCACATATATATTTTCCATTTATATGTAAATCAATTATTTAAACTTTGACGTGAAAAAACAATTGCTCGATACATTAAATCAAACATTAATGTTTTGTTTTTTTAAATTATCCTCTTAATTGTTGCTCCATGACAAATGAAAGCTAATAACATTCAAATTTATTGTTAAATTGTTTTCAATGTATAGCTACACATCTACTTTTCCAATTTCTTTATTGATATCTCTATAGATTGATCTAAATATACTTTAACTAATTATAGAAGTACTAGAAACTTTAAAGCAAGTTGGGTGATAGCTTTGTATGTTAATGAGAGATAGAGTCGACGGGTGAGTACATAATAATAATAATAATAATCTATTTTTAAGGTCACGGTCAAGCCAGCACACCAAATTGGTGTATGAGACCCCCTTGTTTGTAGGACAGAGGACTCCCCTCCGCCCAACGATTTGACTGGTAAAGTCTACGAAGGTATACATACCCTACCCCCCTCTGGATTTGAACCTGTGACCTCTTAAGAGGAAACACATGTTCTTAACCATAGGGAGGGAAGTAAGTATTTGGAAATTTGTTCCTTATGAAGGAAGATGACATTAAAATTGAGCTTAAGAGCAGCTTATTATCGCCAAGAACACCAAATGTAGTATATCGGTCTTGACTTTTTGGATGTTTTGGATCTAGTTGTAAATAAGTGGATACAATGATGGGAGTCAAATTATATAAATTATCAAGTGTGTAAATGATTCATTATTTTCGGAACAAAATGAAAGCAGAGAAATTACAATGAAATACTCATGAAGATTGCCAGAAACAGAGAAATACAAGAATAGTTGATTTCTATTAATGAAACAATTGTAAAGAGACTGTAAAAATACAGAGTGTAAGACTCGCTAGAATGATGGCAGCTTTATCTCTGAGAAGAGATGTGACAACTACGCTAATTTTCTAGAAGATGATTACAATGAGGCTCTGAAGGCCTTTTTATAATAAACATGAATGCCAAAACCCTAGACATCTGAAAACCTAACCCTAGGAGATGAAACACCAAAAGTCATGTGGGCCATGTTTGGGTAAGTTAGTATATTAACTTCTCGGGGTCGTAACTTTTGCATACGATCTCCGTTTTACGTGCATGATAGCCCGTTGGAAAGGTCTTTTTGAGAACTATGCATTACGTTGTCAAAATCTGAATCTTTCTACAGTTTGACTGTGGCAAGCAAAACAACCACTGTTTAGGGGCCCAAAACGACCTTGGAAGTACAACAAGATGCGCTGACATGAAAACATACAAAATAAGCCATTTGGATTATGTGGGAGGCCACCAGTATCCACCTAGAAGATGTGTAGGGTTTCAGACAACCCCGGAAGTGTAGAACCCACAATTACAAAGAAGTACAGAAGAACGTGTTGCACTAAAAACTGACAAGAGGAGCTAGTTGGATTAGGTGGGTGGCCACCAATATTCACCTGGATTAATCCTCCCCCCTTAGGAAGCAATACTCTCCATTGTGTTGAGTTCCCAGGGAAGAGGGGAAAGCATTCTCTGAATCTGAAGCTTGGTGGGCTGCGTGCCTTGTTGGAGAAGTTGTGCTTCTTGGCTTGTGGAAGATTGTCACAAACCTGTCGCTGGAGGGGCTGAATCTGTTCCACCAACCTGTTTTCTCTAGGTTGGATGGGGCATTGTGTAGGAACCATTGTAGGTGAGGAAACAATATGTTTTGTCTCTTTGACAATCTATTTTTGTTGGATAGAAGGTGTTGAGGTTGCAGTGGTTGTAGTGGTATTCTGTACATCCTTTGAACAGACTGTGAAGAGGATGAATTTTGCACTATGAGAGACTACCTTGTGGTGTTGTTTTGGTGGAGCAGTAGTTGGAACTACCTCTGGTATCCTGTAGAGCTGACCTCCCAGAGTAATAATGACACTATGGGGTCTAGACTCATAGACAACATGACGTTTCCACATATATGGTTGTCCCAAAAAAACATCACAGACATCAAGAGGGGAAATATCACACACTACCTCATCCTTGAATGGATGGATTCCATAAGATAGGTGAAACTGTTGGTTGACGCGAAGATCTCGTCCCTGGTGAAGCCACTCGATGTTGTATGGTTGCGGGTGCGGTGTTGTCGACAACCCCAACTGTTTGATGACCTTAACTGAGATGAGGTTCTTCTGGTTGTCATTATCAACAATGAAATGCAATGGGGTCCCTTTCACCCACATATGTGAATGAAAGAGGTGCTCCCCCTCTTCAGGATATACCGGTTCTTCTAGATGAATTTTTGTGGTTGAGACAATAACAGTGGGGTCTGTGTTGATGATCTGTCTGTTTTCAATATTTTTTGGATCAGATTCTGAATCAAGGTTTGGCTCCGTGTCTTTGACCTCGGCCACCAATGACTATTTTGAGCAACATTCATCGGTGTTGTGCCAGAAGATTTTGTGGAAGTCACAACACTTCCCAGTGCCATTCTTCGTCTTTACTTTACCCTTTTTGTCCTATGTCTTAGAATGGTTTTCTAGAGGTGGTTGGTTAGGACCGTCTTTACCGTGCTTTGGTTATTGCAGATTTGTAGACCCAAATTCCTATTTTTTCCGGGCCTAAATTTCTTCTCGATTTTGACTGCATATCGATAGACAACTCCCAATGATGATATGTTTAGGAAATCCATTTCGGTTTGGATGTACCTATGCAGAGCCCCACAATATTTCAGAACTAGATGTCGCTCAGAGTCTTTGATAGCCATCTTGGTGCGCAAGGTATGGAAATTCTCTGTGAACTCCGACATTGTTTGGCTTTTCTCTTGCCACAGTGTGGTCCATCTCATGTACTGGTCTTCATAGTTATCAACAAGATAGTATTGTTCTTTGACCACATCCACAAAAAAAGCCCAAGTGGGCTTGACACCATATATTATAGATTCCTCTGTGGAACTTTGATGCCAATAAGTTTCCCACCAATGTGACATGGGGGAGAGCCTTGAGGAGTGCGAAGGTGATCGTTTCCTTGTCGGAAAAATTTTGAACAAAGAAATAACCTTCTAATAGAGTTAACCATTTTTCTAGGGCATCCACATCTATCTGACCTTCAAATATGGGAATATCAAAATTAACTTGTACCTTGAAGGGATAGGTTCCTCCAAAATGGCCGCTTGATGAAGATGCACCTGTTGCTATCGGCAGGCGTTGAAGAATGTATGCAAAATTCTCCATCATTTCGTCCCTCTGTAGCGCGAGATCTTGTTTAAGAAACAGGTTAATAGAATCTTCTACTCTTCCGTCTTTCTTTTCTGCCACCATCGAGGGTTTCTTAGGCATGCGAGAGTGATTTTCCTCAAGAGAGATCAACTCGAGACTCAACTAGATATACTCGGACCTCATCGGGGACATGCATTGAAAAATGATCAATAACATCCTACTCTGATACCACTGATCCAGATTTATTTTCGGAACGAAATGAAAGAAGAGAAATTAAAATGACATACTCATGAAAATTTCCAAAAACAAAGAAATATAGCAATACTTGATTTCTATTAATGAAAGAATTGTAAAGAGATTGTAAAAATATAGAGTGTAAGACTCGCTAGAATGGTGGCAACTTTCTCTCTGAGAAGAGATGTGACGACTATGCTCATTCGCCAGAAGATGATTACAATGAGGCTCTGAAGGCCTTTTTATAATAAATAGGAATCCCAAAACCCTAGACATCCGAAAACCTAACCCTAGGAGATGAAACGCCAAAAGTCATGTGGGATCCGTTTGGGTAAGTTAGTACATTAACTTCACGGGGTCGTAAATTTTGCATAGGATGTCTATTTTAGGCACGTGATAGCCCGTTGGAAAGGTCTTTTCGAGAAATACACATTACACCATCAAAATTTGACTCCGTCTACAATTTGATTGTGGCAAGCCAAAAAACACTATTTAGGGGCCCAAAACGACCCTGGAAGTACATCAATATGTGCTGACATGAAAATATACAAAATAGTCCAGTTAGATTAGGTGGGAGGCCACCAATATCCACCTGGAAGATGTGTAGGGCTTCAGACAACCCCAGAATTGTACAACTCACAATTACAAAAAATTACAGAAGAACATGTTGCACTAAAAACTGACAAGAGGAGCCAATTGGATTAGGTGGGTGGCCACTAATATCCACCTGGATCAGTAAACAATGTAAATATGCTAATATGACTTCCTATTGAAAATCTCAAGGCCAAGACACAATTAGTGCATGTCTAGACATGTATTTTTGATTAATATTCTTTTGATATACCATAAGGTAGACTTTCCATGGAATTCTCAAGATATGTAAATATTATTTCAAAATTTAATATTAAAAGTCTAAGGTTGGTCATGGAAGGGCACAAGAAGGGTTATGAGTCTACTTGATGGGAATAGAAAAGGGGGTCTAAAGGGTATACCAAACAATCCTAATATGCCTAAGTTTCTTAAGTCTTCTAACCTTCATCTTTTTACCATGTGCCTTATTAAAGCACTAACCACCAATCATTGAATGAAGGTGGTGGTTGGTGGGTAAGTCCACCTTCCTTAATTATGGGAACATGGGAGTTGAGTATAAGTCTTTAGGAGTGTAAGGGATTCCATCTCCACAGGGATTTGAATGATATTTTTTCTCATGCACTCTCTTCCTGCAATTCGAATTGATCAATCCTATTGGACTATTCCATTCGATGCTATGTTATTTGAATAAGTTAATCTCTTCAGCCATTCACTCATGGTGTTCCCATGCTATGTTGAATACTTCAATTGGACCCTCTAAGTGAGCCTAAGACTATTAATATAAGGAAGAGAAGGTTGCAAGCATGGGAAAAGAGACGGGAGGGTATAAATGAGCATAAAGGTTTGGTTTGATTGGAATTCATACCCATTATCCCTATATATGGTTACTCATTGTGTGCTTAAGAGCCAAGATATGACTTGGCTAAGTTGAGCCTAAAGGAAGGTAGCAAGTTGGATTCCTTTTGCACACATTTAAGAGTAGTGGAGGGAAGAATATTCTCGAGTGGCTATTGAGTAGAGAAGGGAAACATATTTCTTATGTTGTGTGGGGTAATGAAGGGAGTGCCATTGATGTGTTGATTGGAGTGTTTCCTAGATAGTTCTATGGTTGAGCCTAAGAGAAACAGGGTTGGGTGTGTGCCTTGAGTGTCCTAAACCATTTTCCTTCACCCTGGTGGCCTCATAAATTGGCTTGGGGGTGACATCTACAAAGGATTTCCTATGGTTGGGTGGAAAATTGCTTGCTAGTAACTAGTTTCCTTAAAATATCTTATTCAAAAGAAAAGTGTTCCATCTTTGTATCGAATTTCCATTTATAATTCTATTTTTAAGCTATGGGTTTCTTATGATTTAATTGGTATGGAATTTATGGATGTAGGATATGTTGTTGGCTTAACAATTTTCTTGGTTAATTTGAAATGACTTAGAGTTTATTTGGCTCAAATTATCTTATGCATTCAAGTTTTATGTATGCATAATAGTTGATTGATGGGCTACGTGCCTTTGTAATTCAAATTGTTTGAATTTATTTGTGTTCGAATTTATGTTATGCCCCTTTGGGATTGTGTGATGCATTATATATGGATGGATTGGGATAGATCCAAACTGAATGGTTTGTGTGTAATGGTGTTTAGCTTGTGGGATTGGTAATGAGCCCATACCCCTTTGAGTATTCAACATAGTGAATTTGAAGTGGTTGGTTGGCCCAGTTCAAAGTTCAAAGTATTCATTTGATTTGGGATAGAATCCTTATGCCCTATATTCACAGTATTTATTTCCATGTGCCTGAAAGCCCATTTTGGTGTAGATTTGAAGTATTACCTTCATATAAGGCCAATGGCCTTTTCCTTATTGTTCTGAAGTATTACCTTTGGATAAGGCCATTAGCCTTTCCCTTATAAATCATTGGAGTCCATTGAAAGATGTGAAGTTGATATTTCAAAGAGGCTTAAAATCTCATTAGAGCCTTTTAGAATATGTGAATTTGATCTTTCAAAGAGGTCTAATGGTCTCTCAAGAGAGTTTAAAAAGTGTTCTTTCAAGGAGACATGATAATCTATTTGGTGGATATTTTAAAAGTGGCTAATGGCCATTAGGGAGGATATCTTTTGAATAGTCTCAGAAACCTTTTCTCGTGCATCATGCACACCTTTAAGAAGGGATTGATGGGATCTTTCAAAAGTACCCAACATGTTAGTTGAAAGAGGCCCGATGGCCCAATAAATAGGTAATGTGTTTGAATGTTATGCATCAACCTTAACTTCAAGAAATGCCTAATGGGATATTTTGTATAACTCTGATGAGTATGTATTGAATTTGAATGAGTCAAGATAAGATCATTAAAAAATAGCTTGATAAGAGTTCTGGAAGGGAATTAATCCAAATGGAAAAGGAATTAAGTATCCCCAAAGGGCCAAGTATAATGAGAAATACAAAAAGTGCTCCCCTTCCTCAATAAGGCCATCGAGGGGGTGGGGTTACACAGTGATATTAGAGCTCATGTTATAGTACCGAGGCTTGTTATGGGAAAGAAATGTAAATGAGTATGTCAGGAGTTGGATAGAACATTGTACCTTTATGGGATAAGAAATTAGAGCTCATGTTGTAGTTATGAGCAAGAAAGACCTAAGTAGTCAAGAGAAAATGGTAGTTGGTTCACAACTATTTGAAAAAAATCCTCCATGATTTTTGGTTTTATTCTTAATGAAAATTATGTAAATAAATATGAACTCATCTCATATATCTACTCTCACCAATGGGAATACCTATGATATATTTATATAATTTTCTAGCAGCTCAAGAAGAATTTTGGGCAGGATATGGAAAAGTTGCAACTTATGGTAAAATGAGTTCATAGGACTCATGTTTCTTGTAAGGTACCAGACATAATATAATATGCAGAAACATGAATATTCAATAGATATCAATGGATCAACAAAATATTTAGAAGAGCGATACCAAAAACAATACCTTTATTCACATAAAGTAATGTTCACTTACCTCTTCGAGTGGG
>SNQJ01S0046776.1:67364-87290 GCA_010110895.2 Picea sitchensis
GGGGGAGGCCAGGGCTCCCATGCATGACTTCCATGGAAAGTCAACAAATCACAATTGAAAAAATCTTGTGAAAACCCAAAGCTTTCCAAGTTGAGGAGGATAAAATACGTGTAGAGGTTACCTTTTCTATAATATATCGAAGAATGCCCCTTATCCAAAAGGGTGTAGAAGAAGGAAGTCGATGCTCCACGAGATCCTTCCAGTCAAAGGAAAATCCCCTAGGACTTGGAGGGAGCATACTCAGAGAGAGTAGAATGCTCCCTTGTTCAGAAGGTATAATAATATAAATTCTAAGGACATGGTCGAAGGATGCATCACCCTCCAAAAGAAGAGTCGGATTGACCGAAGATTGCATTGACAATGCCACTTCTTTAGATTTGTCACTCTCCAAGAGAAGAGTGGGATCAACCGAATATTGCATCGAAACAACCACTTCTTCAACCTTTGGTTGAAAAGGATGCGAGACAACAAGGTCAAGAGATGCATCACCGCCAAAAACAAGAGTGGTGTCGGTTGAAGATTGCATCGACACGACCGTTGATTGAATAGGATGTGAGACAACAAGATCAAGAGATGCATCAACCCATAAAGTAAGAGGGGTGTTAGCCAAAGATTGCATTGGCATGACCACTGTATCAATCAAAGAATTAATAGAATGTTGGGAAACCAAAGAGGACTCAGAACCCGAAGGGCCCCCAGGAAAGGACCAGACTTCTTGTACCACAACAGTAGCAGGGAAAAAATGAGTAAGGTGATCTCCTTTGCAAAGCCTACGAAGGGACTTGGGATTACGTCTTAGACATATAGGATTATCAATCATATGAATTCCCCCAACATGACTTGCAGTGGTTGGTGACATTCTCCCAACATGACTTGTAGAGGCTAGTATCATATCTCCAACATGACTTGTAGAGGTTTGGCGATGAATCCCCAATATGACTAGTAGAGGTTGTTGATGAATCCCCAACATAACTAGCATAGGTTGGTGTTGTATGTATAGTGTGACTAGCAGTGACTAGAGTTGTGCCCCCAACATGACTTACAACGACTAGTTGCTAGTCTTCAACATGACTTGCAGGGGTTGTTGACCTATCTCCAACATGACTAGAAGAGGTTGGTGATATAATGCCAGTATGACTTGCAATGACTAGACTGGTGGCGGCAGTTGGTTGTGAAATTTGAGAACAAGGTTCCAGGAAAGACTGATTTTGAGAAATTGCAGGCCAATAAGGATTCTGGTATACACCATGGCCTTGTCCGACATGAAAGTATCCTCCTCCAAACTGATTCATAAAGGGTTGTAAGGGCATCGTCACCGAGGAAGCCGCTTATGAAGAGAAAGTGACATGACAAGGGTTACTCAAGTGAGGATATATGTTGCCCCTAGATGAAGGAACTTCGTGAAGAGGGTTTCCCATATTATAAAACTGACTCCCCCATGATGAAACACCAAAGGACAGACGAAGGTCTGCCTTGGGAAAAACATTCGTAGGAACCAACATAGTGGAAGAAGGATAGATGGACGAGATGCAATAAGTAGAATGATCGCCCATTTGATCACTTGCTCCTAGAAAAGTGAAGCTAGTTTTGGATCCATAAGAAGGAAGATTCCAACCTCCTACCATAAGAGTTGGTTGAGGGATATGACTCCCACCAAACGAAAAGGGAGAATAAGGAGGCATCATACCTCCAGACCCCAAACTAGGATTCACATAAGGCGACGAGAAAGAGGATGGAAAGTATGAAGACATGTTTGGCATACCATGAGAAAAAATATTAGAGGCCCAAGGTATTGGTTGAGTATCATGATTCGACGTACCACTCATAAATACAAAAGGATTCATCCCCATGGAATGAGAAAAGACCATGGGTTGGGTAGCACTAACTGAGGGATTCACGAGGGCTCCACTAACCATAGAAACGAAAAGTCATGGCACAATAAAAAATCCTAAGGCCAACTAACATTCAAAGAGCACACCAAAATAAAAAAAAAGGACAATATGTACACAAAAAATATATAGTGGTTGAAAGGGGCCTCCCTCACTAAAGTAGGTACCCTCGCCCAAGAGGGGCCTGAGACTCCCTTCAAAAGATTGGAGGTATCAGAATCTGTTATAAGGGCCCTCCTGGGCTTAACAAAATAGTTAGTCAGATCCCCCCAAATAGGTAATCCTCCATAAAGGTTGTGTGTTGTTCGACCTTTATCTGACTTAGGGTACCTGCAGAATAACCTCGACAAGTAACCTATGTGGCCACCTATGTCAAGAAACTAAATCCACCATGATATAACCAATGCGCAGGAAAAAAATCGTAAGTCAGGTCCACCATATGGGTAGGGTAACAAAGCCCAAAATCTCGAAATCACTACCTCTCATAGAGGTAAAGGTACTAGCAAGACTCTCATATACAAATAGATCCCCAAAAATATCTCCGGCGCTAAGAAGGTATTGGAGGGATATCTCTGCAACCAATTTCACGTGACCTCGTGCTTAACTCCGGTGTGAGAGGAGCCTCTTGACGTCATCACTTATACAATGGATTTCACCACTCCCTTAGTCAGACACATATGTTGAGTTTAATAGCCTTTGAGATGTTTACTCACAAAATCCTATTCCAAGGCTCTAAATCTTAATCTAGTTTGTGCACCTTGAAAAATAAAATCATTTCTAATAAATTTTAAATTTATCAGTGTTACTTTTAGTGGATTTGTTTACTCAAAAGATGTGGTTGTGAAACTGATGATGTTATGACTCAACAAGTAAAATAAATGAATATGAATATAATGCAAAGTCCTAACTTCAATTCTCAATAAATGACAAGATTTTAAAAAATGCAACTTTCAATTCAACTCTGCAATTTTAAATAAGATGCAATATTTCTATACATGTATCAAAATCAATAATAAGAACCCAAAAGATCAATCACAATAATGAAAAATGTGTATTTTTGTATTTTCAATATAAAGGAAATGAAAATGCAAGGATTGAACAACAGCTTGATATATAAACCCTATTGTAAGAAAAAGAGACAAACCAAGTAGGATATCAAGAAGCAAACACCCAATCCAATATGCAAGGACAACCAATGAAAAAAGATTATGAGAAAGAAAAACTGCCCGAAAATTCAACCAAAGGAAGGTTCCCTATCAATCTACATGCACTTAACATTCATGACAAAGATCCAAGAAGACTCAACAACCATCAAAACTTACCCAACAAACACCAAAATCAACAATCAAGCAAACAAGAATGATGTACACGACTATTTAAGGAAAAACCGCATATGTACACACCCTATAGAATGACAAATTGCGTATGTACGCGCCTATCAAGGGACAAACTGGGTATATTTATTAAAACACTACCAGGTTAATGATAAGGCCAAGAAACTCAGGCTCAAAATGAAAATAGGCTTTCAAGAAATTAGACGACAAGAAACTCAAGATAACTAAGAGAAATCAAAGGAGAAAAACACTCCAAATCCCGGAAAGAAGATTCCCTCCCCAGTATGGTTTTCAATTTGGTTACAAGGAAAATCACTCTATGGCATGGGGTAAGCCACAACAAACGAAAATGACTACAGAAATCAACTCTAATATCAAGTATGCTATATAAGTAAACATGCTAACATGACAAGATAAAGAGCCTACCTCTTCTAGATGTTCGATGAAATCCATCGTTGAGCACTTGACTCAAATCTATACACCTACAACTTGTCCTCAACAACCAATATATGCAAGCATATGGTGACAATATATAAAGTTAGCACATATAATAGCATAATCCATCAATATTCATAACAAATACGCCCATGGAATAATAATTCAAATATTTGTAAGACATTAATTGGACGAGAAAAGAGTATTTCTATTAAAATGTAATCAACATAAGTGTATGAATGACAAACTTCTGTGTTGGCACATTCAAAACCGAGAAAATATGTCTCTTCCAGCTGGGCCTCCACCACTTCAATCCTCCACCAAAGGAAATCTCATATAAGAGAGACAATGAAGTTCTCCATCAAATAGGGAAGAGCTTAGGGGCTGAACAATGTGTTCAGACTTAAAAGGACAAAGGGATGCAGACTCAATATGAAGTGAATAATTTCTCCAGAGTAACTTTGCTCTCAAAGTTGATTTCTTCTCATCTTTCCACACCTTGTATATGTCATTTTGTCGATGGGAGAAATTGACCGTCCGTCAACTCGAAGAGCGAGTTTGGTTCGGAGTTGTCTAAATAACCCAAGCTGTTTGGTTTAACTCGTTCTGACGGGTTTAATGGCTCCGTTAGTCAATCTAAGAATCCTAAAAGAAACAAATAAAAGAGAGAAATAACTAATTAATTACTAAACACTATATATATGAACATATGCTCTAATGTAACTGTAGTAGTTATATTTAAGAAGAAGATATACAAGTCTCATTTATTTACATGCTTTACAAGATGCAAGTTTTAATCGAAACTTATGAAAATCAATGGAAAAATGATTGCTTCTAGGAAGCAGATAAAGAAAGCACATACAAATATTTATTGTTTTTCTTTTATAAATTTAAAGAATCTTGCAAAAAAGTTAATGAAACATGAACATGTGGATAGTCAAAGCTGAACCATTAGTAACAATCTAAGAATCCTAAAAGAAACAACAAATAAAAGAGAGAAATACCTAACTAAACACTATATATATATGAACATATGCTCTAATGTAACTGTAGTAGTTATATTTAAGAAGAAGATATACAAGTCTCATTTATTTATATCATTGATTTATGCATAAAAGTTTCAGAACGGAAACTTATGAAAATCAATGGAAAATGATTGCTTTAGAAAGCAAGATAAAGAAAGCACATAAAAATATTTATTGTTTTTCTTTATAAATTTAAAGAATCTTGGTAAAAAGTTAATGAAACATGAACATGTGGATAGTCAAACAAATCACATTCTACTGGTTTCATTCATAAACAACTTAACGAACTAAATAATACACATAATAACCTGTAGCTGATCAACGAAAATGGTATTATATTTCTGTGTTGTATGAGCTCATACCTGTATTGTTGTTAAGGGAAACCTATAATGTAACAATACTAACACTTCCATACTGCATTCCCAAAGTGGTTTGATATTGGAGTAAATTATCAACAACAAGAAGACAACTAATTAAAAATCGTGTGATCTTAAGATAATCAATACCAAGAATGAAAGAAAACTCACCTGCGTATTGATATTATCCATCATTTAACATTAGAAATAAATCTCACAATAATCAAATGATCGAATGATCACACATAAAAATGGAATAATAAACAAGTGGGCAACGACATTTAATAGTATGAAAAACACCATATGATTGACAAGTTAAAGCTAAAATCAACCGCTATAACATTTTCATAATATAAAATAATGAAAGAATAAAATGGAATAAGTATCACACGTCTAAAAGCCAAAGATGAATTATTACTTTCCCATTCTTTCTCAAATCACATGCCCATATTGTAGGGGTCCCGAAGAATTTTTTTGATAATAAACTCTTAAAGATTGAAAAATTAATATATAAATAATACACTAACCATGTATTGATTTAAAAAACTAAAGCTATTTAAATCAATGCATAATCATTTATTGAAAGAATATGAAGATAGTTATATAAAAATAAAATCATCTTAATTTACGTGGACAAAAGCCATTAAGCAACCTCGAATTCAATATTCTTCTTTAAAAATACTAGTCCATTCTCCTCCCAAAGCTTCCAAATTCATCCATTACCCATTTGAAAAGAAATAAAAAGTTTACAAAAGAAATAATATACAAAAGAGAGGGGATTAAAATCCTCCTCTCCACCCTGATCCATTTGCCTCGACCTTCATATATTTATAAAAATGAATGACCGCCTCAGCTCTATTAATTTTCGCCACTTGAAATTTTCCTCTAAAAGAGACACACATATATCTCTCAACCATGTATTTGTTTGGGAAACATCTATATGCAGCTGCAATGGGTCCATTTTTGGTTCTGGTTTTCAACCGCTTCTTCTAATTCCTCACAGCTTAAGGTAATCAGTTATGTAAAATCGTCTGTCTGATCTTGACGTTTTTCCAAATTTTATCAAGGTCATGAAAATGATTGTAGCAACCCAAAACAAGTTTCAGTCTCAATCATCTTGAACGTATTTGATAATAAAATCAAGCTTACGATCAGATCCAGATCAACATTTGATAATAGAAACTCCTGCGGAAACAAAAAGAAACCTAAATTATCAATCCTAAAATTGTGAATAAAACAAAATCTAGAAAATAAAAAATGAATTTAAACTAACTATAACTATAAACAAACATTATTTATAATTTTTCAAGTATGATCTAGAAGCTTCAAGTTAAAGAAGAAAAAATAATTTTGATTTTGTAAAAAATCAAAACAAATGATAGATAATTATTTTGATTATTATTATTTTGAAATGAGATGCAAAATGGTAAAAAAAAAAAAAAAAAAAGAATTTAATTAATACACTACCAACGATTTCATGGAAATGAGAAACCAACCAAGATATTTGATGAAGTATTGAACTCATTATTCAAAATAGTCAAACTTGCTAATGAGAAAAAGAATGAACACATAATCATAATTTAAACGAAGTAAACATTTGATAAAAATTAACGCTGGTTTAAATTGAGATTTTATACTGCTATAACTTTTACATATACTCTTTTAATAAATGTCTCATACTAAAGTGAATGTCTTAGGTTTGTCTCAAAGCAAGCTTTCAAGGAATGGAACTATTTGAAAAGGTTGATTTTGTAGCTCATTATAATTATCAAGATTCTAATAGGGGCCCCTTTTAAATTTTGTAAAAATATAGGGAGTTGTTGGGGCCCAACAAATGGCTTAATTTACCTGGTGAAGCAATTATCTCCGATTTGGTAATATTTCATCTTGTGGAATGAAAACAATAAGACTTTAAAAAGGATTTAAGCTCCCCCAAATAAATTCAGTCCGAGACCATATAGTATTAGGATAAGCTCTATTGTTATAAACTGCATTAACAGAATTTTCTTTATGTAGGGATTATAAACTGAAATAATGTCTTAATCAAAGAGTCTTGATGTTTATAAAATAACTTCAATACCGGCTATGAGCTAACGGCCGCTAGCCGCTCATGGCCTCGATAGGGATGCCATTTAACTCACTCAAATGCTTTAATCCCATCCAATAGTTGTATCCATTGATGTATAATCTTCCATGCTAATTTAAAAACATATAACCTACCTCGACCGGACATTGCTTGCCAATAACATGCATGTTCGCTCCATGAAAGTTGTCTTGTATCATGTATTTACTCCACGTCACGAGTCTGCTCAAGCACTCGATGGGTTTACACAATACCTCCTAATACAGGTTTTCAACCCTCTTATCACACTTTTAAATAATAATACAATATAGATTTCTTGATGACAAAGAGAGCTTAAGGATAATGGAGGTTAATTGCAATACACGTGAATAGTTGATCATGTTATTTACTTTCTTCTTGCAACCGAAGTTTTATCATGGTTTAGAGGATTTTTAGATTTCCTTTAGAACCTATCTAGAGAATGGGGACGACTTAAAAGTGATTCCCAACATGGATCTACAGAAAAGGTTTAAATATCATCGTCATTCTCAAAGATTTAAACCATATCTCCGGTGTAATACTCTAAGAAAGATAATTTGAGAACAAAATGAGTGTGACAATTGACTTAAAAATCAAACAATTGATTTTTAAGTCAAATGTCTGAGCTATATCTTAATATCATGACCTCTTTGAACTATTTCCAATTTGTTTGAAAAACAAGTATTAAAATAAATGCTTCTTCGACAATAGTTCTTTGATAAGAAATATATTAATAAAGAAAAGATAAAACTGATTCAAAATAATCAAAGAAACAAAACACACAACAAACCAAATCAAATTTTATTTAATGGATTCAAAATAAGAAGTACACAAAATAAAAACTTTAGAAAACCATTTTGGCCAAAGATAAACTTGAGTTTTGTATCCACTATCATCTCACTATAAATAAAGGGAAGAACTAAATCATATAAAATATCATGTACTTAACAAGTTCTTTTCTTTAAGATAGTGATGCATAAAATGTTACTTTGACCAAGCATTGGCTATTAAAAAATAAAAGAGACTAAAAGAAAAAAATCCTTATTAAGATGAGTGCACTCCTACTCATGGCAATCTTAGGTCGTGGTTCGATAGTTTAAATTTACTTATCTCTTTGCATTTCCATTTAAAATTTTCATGATGATAATGTATCGCTTTCAAAAGAAATATTCAATGAAAAATCGTGTGAGAGAAAAAGATTTATATAAAGGAATTGACAAATATATTCCTCAGGCTATGGTTCTCTTGGTGTTCTCGCTTGTGTTCATAACTACATTATTACAAAGAGAAAACCCAGAAATAAACTAAAATAAAACCTACTCCCAAACCTACTCTAACTACTTAAACAAATAAAAATACTAAGTAAAGTCACATGCTCAACGAAGCCATCGGAGTAACTCCAATCCTGTAATGGAAATAAGATCAAATATTACTAACAAGAATGGTAGTATATCTAAAAATAACAAAAATATATCATACCCTACCATTATCATCATCATTTAAAAATAAAACAAGCATGACCTTACCATTCCCTTTGAACTTCACGTGAATCCTCCAACCATTCTGCATAGATCTTGTCGCATATGGGTCATAATGGCATGGAAGAGTGTAAGTTTGGAAAACTTGTCATTATAGGGACCCGACATAACCATCAACCAAGGTCGGCGCGCGCTCCCCATCCTCCGAGCACTGAAAGTGTTCATTAATTTCTTCACATGAAAGACGTTCAAGAACCATGTTATGCTTACTTCCTAGATATTTAGGTAAAACAGCAACACAACTTTATCTTTATTATGCGAAGAGTTTTAGATAATTCAAGCCATTCTAAGATCCTATCATAAAAATTAGGATGCAAACTATGAATTTGATGAAATGGATATATCAATGGGGAACACATCATAAGAGGATTCACGACATCAATTAAATTATTGGTTTTGAACGCTTCCCTTGATGAGATTGATTGTTTCAAATGAAGCATAAACATTAAAATTTGAGTTAATCAAAGAACTTAATAATATGCAATGTAGAATATTCGATAGATCTCCATAAGGATGAGTGCATTGTATTTTCAAAAATAAATCGTGGTAAAATCATCTGCAACATGTCATTTTTCCATGCGAATGACGAAAGTGAAAGAGCATCAAATCCAACTTCATAGATGTTATGTTTGAAATTAATTTCACCAAATTTTGGCATATCGAAAAGATTTGATTGTGATGGAAAAGAATAAGATACCATGGGTAAAGTATCAAATCCATCAAAATATAAGAAGAGATCAGGATATAAAGAGTGTAAAAGGAATCCTAAATGCTACTATGAAAATAATATCTTGAACTATGATATTTAACAATGGTATTCCCAAGACATTCCTCTTCACTTTCAATAAACTTTCAATTGGGATAAATTCTTCACAACACACATGATCATTTGAATTTGTCTCTTGTATGATAGGTAATTCAAAACTTTCATGAAAAATACATGTGATCTTTCATGTTGATAAGGTATGATTTTTAGATGAGGGTTTAAGGTTACTTCTTCCAATTGCATATCTACATCTCTAATTAGTTTGATTGGAATGTTAGAATGCTTAAGATCATTTTCATCACCTAAGTCTCTTCAATCCTAATTTTTAATCGACAGATAGCAAGAGCGGGGAGAACGAGGGACATCCACCTTTAATCAACATCGGAATCTTTCCACGCATGGTCGAGAGGGACCTAAAAATACAATGATTCGTGAGGAAAACCAATTCGTGATTGTCAGGAAGAACATTTTCAATAGATTCTACCTCCCTTGCTTGTTCAACATTTTCGTATGGATCCCTCTCATCCTCAGCTTTTCAATTCTTTCAAGAATTGTGTGATAGTATTTGTAACTGCTTCCATCATTGTGATTGAATATGATTGGATGCAAGTATCATAGAGAATATTACATGTTCGATATGTCATCAAGATTAAATTTACAAAGAACATGATGGATTCTTGTCAAAAAGTCTTTTGAAGATGAATCACCATTGATTAGAAAAGTCTAAAATTGTTCACACATAATTGATTGTAATCATAGATTTCTCAAAAAGCATCTAAAAATTCATTTCCGCAAACCGAACCAATAAAAAATGTGATATGTCGGAAAAGACTAAAACCAATTTTTAATCCGACCCATGAAAACAAACAATCTGTACAAAACCTTTAAATCCGAAATATCATGTTTGATGCATTTACACCAAAACTTGTTAATATGGTCTTTTGCGGATACATTCCCCCCACCATCAAATATGAGTTTGGAAAAGAGAGAGACCTGCCTTGTTGGGAATATCGTAATGAGAAGGGAAAGCATGTTCCAACACGTTGATTTGGGGAGCCATGAGAAATTACACTGAATTAAACAAGACTCATGGTATACAACTCATACCGCTCTCCCTTCTAGTGCCATTTGTTGATGAGAAATTGACCGGCCCTCATTAACTGAAGAGCGAGTCTGGTCTGGTATTGTCTAAATAACCCAAGTCGCTTGGTGTAACTCGCTCTCGACGGGTTTAATGGCTCCATTAGCCAATCTAAGAATCCTGTGAACAAATAAAAGAGAGAAATAACTAAATAATTACTAAACACCATATATATGTACATATGCTCTAATGTAACCATAGTAGTTATATTTAAACGGTAAGATATACAAGTCTTGTTTATTTACACGATTTACAAGATGCAAGTTTTAATCGAACTTATGAAAATCAATGGTGCGATATTTGTTTAGGAAGGATAAAGAAAGCACATAAAAAATATTTATTGTTTTTCTTTTTATAACTTAAAGAATCTTAAAAATTAATGAAACACAACATGTGGATAGTCAAAGTTTAACCATACATTCATTGTTTCATACATAAACAACTTAACCGCAATAACACACATAATAATCCAGTCGCTAATCAAATCAAATCGCATATTTATCTTTTGTGTTGTATGAGTCGGTATCTGCCGTTAAAGGAAACCTATAATCGTATAATACTAGCACTTCCGTAATATCAAATACTTCTTTGAATGTATTTGATATTGGTGTAAATTAATAACAACAGAAATACAACTAATTAAAATCATGTGATCTTTAAGATAATCAATATTTAAGAACTAAAGAAAACTCTAGCCCCTGGTATTGATATTATCCATCATTTAACTAGAAATAAATTCCATAATAATCAAATCATTGATTGATCAGACATAAAAATGGAATAAGAAATTATGGGCAAATATATAACATTTAACAAGATGAAAACACCATATGATTGACAAGCTAAAGCTAAATCAACTCTATAACATTTTCATAATATAACAATAATGAAAGAATAAAATGGAATAAGTATCACACAGTCTAAAGCCAAAGATGAATATTACTTTCCCATATTCTTTCAAAATCACATGCCCATATTGTAGTGTTGGAAGAATTGTTTTAGATAATAAACTCTTAAAGATTGGAAAAATTAATATAAATAATAATAATTAACCATGTATTGATAAAAAGACTAAAGCTATTTAAATCAATGGCTAATCAATTATTGAAAGAATATGAAGATATTATATGAAAATAAAACTATTTTACTTACAAGACAAAAGCCATTAAGCAACCTCGGATTCCATATCTTTCTTAAAATACCAACTATCTTCCAAAGATTCCAACCATCCATTACTCCATTTGAAAGAAATAAAAAGTTTACAAAAGAAATAATATACAAAATAGAAAGGATTAAAATCCTCCTCCCCAATTCTTGGATCTCCTTGGCTTTGATCTTCTCATATATTTATAAAAATGAATGACCATAATCATACATCATTAATTTCCTCCTTCAATCAAATTTGCCTCGTAAAGAAACCATAATATCTCTCAAATTGCGCATTTGTTTGGGAAAATATCTATGGGAAGGCAATGGGTCCATTTTGGTTCTAGGCTTTCAACCATTTCTTCTATACGGTTTGGTCAACCGCTCGCTAAAACCATCTATCCGATCTTGACTTCTTCAAATTTTATCCGTTGTTGTTCATAAATTATTTGTAACCTTAAACAAAATTATTTTTGATCAATCATCTTGAACGTATTACAATAAAATTAAGACATATCTGACCAGTGACTGGGCCATTTATAGATAATAGAAACCCGTGGGAAACAAAGAAAAAACCTAAATTAATAACCTAAAATTGTGAATAAAACAAAATCTAGAAAATGGGGAAAATGGAATTAAGTTCACCATAACTTATAAACAAACATTATTTATAATTTGTTTTCAATATGATCTAGAAGCTTCAATACATTAATTTTTGAAGCGCTACAAAATCAAACAAATGATAGATAATCTTTGATTATTATTATTTTGGAATGAGATGCAAATGAAAAAAAAGAAGAAGAAGAATTTAATTAATTAATATCACCAAATCCATTTCTACATGAAAATGAGAAACCAACCAAGATATTATTTGATGAAGTATTGAACTCATTATTCAAAAATAGTCAAACTTAATGAGCAAAAGAATGAACATTACAATCATACATAAAATATGCAAAATTTGATAAAAAATTAACGCTTTGTTTAAATTGAGATTTATATGCTCGTTTATAATTTTGACATATACTTTTGTAATAAATGTATCATACTAAAGTGAATGTCTTAAGTTTGTCTCAAAGCAAGCCAAGGAATGGAACTATTTCAAAAGGTTGATTCTGTAGGTCATTACAATTATCAAGATTCTAATAGGGCCCTTTACCTTTGTAAAATATAGGGGGAGTTGTTGGGGCCCAACACATTTATAACCTTCAAATGGAATCCAAGGGCCAAGCTCTAACGCTTCCAAAGATATGGAAGGTCGTCTATAGATCTCCTAACATGACATGGAAACTCACACCATTTTTTAATTTTGGGCAATAATCCCGATGTACACGGGTTGTAATTGTGAAAGTAAACTCTGTGCATAATGCGACAAGTTACCTATTAGGGTAGACATGTGGAAAAACATATTTTTAGCTCTGGGAATTGAAAAAAAAGGGACTTCAAATCTACATAGGAAAATGGAAAAAAAAGGCCCTCTATGAAAGATAACAATGATGAGGCAAATCTTGCTATAACGATGCCCCCTAATGTGTGAGAACAAAGGAGTATATGCATTCGCGATGGATCAAACAGCATTATAATTCCCATAAATGGAGTAATAATGAGACCAAATGGATGAACTAGTTTCATAAGAATATTACAATCCATATAATGACTTTGTGCACATGGTTACCAATCTGAATTACACTCCAGATCCATGTGGAAATACACCAAACAACCTGCTCATGGCCCTGAATAGGAAATGCAAGGGTAGATACATGCCATAGACTATCATAGTCAATGTAACAAGGCCTAGTTTGCAGTTCACAAATATAACAATTTAATTCTTGGGAAAGGTGAGGATGAATGAAATTATGAGTGCTTCCATTGTCAACGAGGATGATAAAATTTTGATACTTAATATAACCACGAATTTGAGGGTTTGGGAGAAGAAAACTAGTGAGCATAACGAAATTAGTGGTTCAAATTCAAGAGGAGCAGAGGGAAGCTTAATATCATCAATTGGGGTAGCATTTCTTCAGGAGAAACCTCAACATCGTCATAACAAGCATCCTTGGAAATGGCCATAAAAAGTTTAATTTCATGACTTTTTCCCTAGAATGTATTTATCATCACAATTATAAATATACCCTTTGAGTTGATTCATCCATTTCCTGTTAATTTTGACCTTGAGAGAGGAGTGGCCTAAGGGGTGTTGGGTTTAGGTGAGAACGTGCGCGTGGGTTTTCTTACCATGGGCCAAGATGACCTGGCCTCCTTTGCATGCTTAGTGGTCGGCAACCGCGCATGGGGAGAGACATGATGACCGGTGAAAATTTCATCCTTGAGGACACTGATACAACATTCACTGAAAAAATCATTTATCATGCCCTCCTTGTGGAAATCCAAGTGCTCAAAGGAAATATCATTTATCATGCCTTCCATGTGGAAATCCAAGTGTTCAAAAAGAAGTTCAACAAATCTCTCCACAGTTCGGGTGATTGTTTCAACTTGGTCATATGTCCTGTAAAATGGTTGGTATCCATGTCAAAGAATTCATATAGTTCTACAAAAAAACTGTGACTAAACACCATACCATCGTGTGGATTTTCTAATTTACACTATCTGTTCTAGATCCAAATAGAGAATTCCATAACAAAATTCCGGCGTTAACTCCTTATTGATACCCATGCATGTGGAGGTAAATAGTGTTCCATCCGAAAGTAACACGCTTGTGGATTCGAAAGCCATCAATTTTTCTTTACCCCAACCCTGGAAGATGAAATGCCAGAATGGAAAGAGAGTGTAGATATTGGTTTCAACAATCTTCAAGATAGTGAGGTGGGTCAAAGGAGGAAGGAACCTGGATTTTTTTCATGAATTGGTGTAGAATAGAATGGACTTCAACAACTTTGATAAGGTCTATTTTTGCATTAAAGACTAGGATGCCCCTATTTACTTCACCGGCGGAGCATAGTCAATAATTTATTCAATCGTTTCTTCTCGTGGGTGGGAGCCATGAGGGAGAAGGGGTGGGTCCACAAAACAAAAAATAAAATAAGATATACCGCTATGACGGCAACGGTAGAACAACATGCCAAGTAAATATATGTCGAAGGGTAAGGGTCCACGTGCCCAAAAACTTGTTACTCTGGGCCGAGTAATTTATAATTCATTCTATAATAAACACTGCAGCACAAACCGCCTCATTAGGAAAATGTAGTAATTTTAAAACAAAGTTCTAGAAGTGGGTTGTATTAAATAGATATTTTTTCATTTTCTTCTTTGTTTCCATCCCAAGGGTTAGGATTTTCGTGGTTCCTATAGACAAGGGTTTTCCCCTATGCTATAGCTCCTTGACATACATGCAGCATCGAATAGTGCTTGACCTAATATCTCAGGGAACTAATCTGAGGCTGATTGTTCTTTAGTTGCATCTACCAGTTACCTGCACTAGAGAGCAGGTCTTCCTGAAAAGTTTGCCCTCACCGGCATTATATAGAATTCAAGCGTCACATTTCGGTTTGATTCTGGTTATTTCGGATAATACCTAGGGGCCCCGACATACCTTGGTAGATAATGGTAAAATAGAGAAAGTCCTGTAGATACAGGTGTTGTTCAATGCTACCACTCCAGGTACCCACGGTTAATAAGGGTTTCCAACAAATTTGAGCCAAAGTCTTTACCGAGTCGCTGTATGCTTCTAATTTTAGATTGCTTAATCGAACGAACGATCGCCTGTGGTTGAAGCTGAACACTTCAACTCCCAAAACAAAATTTAAATTCCTTCTATGGAAAGAGCTATATGATACCACTTGTAAGGTACCTCATATATACTTCATAAAAAAGACAAAGTGAATATTCAAAGATATAATCATGAAGACAATCAAATATTTGGCTGATATCATAAATACACCCTTGGTTCAAAGAAACAATTTTCACCTCGGGCCTTCGAGGGGGAAACCTCCGCCAGAGTAGAGATCTGTTACAATAAAATTGTCGACAAGACATTTCTCATGCCTCCCATCATATTTTCTCTATACCAATTGGTCTTCTAAAGAACATTTGTAGAGGTTTCCATTTCTCTGAGAAGCGAATATTCTATTAGGTCTTCATTGCATTTCGTTCATGGATAATAAATAATCTCACAAATCAATGTCAACCTTGCAAAAAACATATTTATTCACTTATGAGCGTTAGGGATTAGGGTCTTAACATTTCTAATTAAAGTGGCAGGAAATAAACTATCAAAGATAATTGTGATTTTAAGTGTGAGGTAAGTGCATGAAATCCCCTGAGGTTCCATGGTAACCTCAAAGCCGGTAAACTCAAGTTTGGAAAGAGTATAGGTCATTGGAAGTTGCTATTTTAGAGGATAATAGAACACGAGCCTTGTCCTTCCAAAATATGTCTTGAGATATTTTGAAGTGATTATAGAATAGAAGGTGCATCTTCTCAAATTTTATTCTAGTTAATTCTAAGGTAATTGCAAATTAGAGTATCTAGACTTTAGATGCCCAATGAATTATCTATGTGCATAAACACCAAGTGTCTAGACTTGGAATGAGAGTTAAGCGATAGATCCAAGAGTATGTGTTTATGTTTAAGATGTAAGTTACTAAGTTCATGAAGTGGGAGACGAAAAAACCCTAGTAGATCCATAGGGCCAAATGGGCATCAAAAACCAATTTTTAATGGAGGTTTAATGGCAATCCGTAAGCCTTGGAGTTCATGCTAGGGGTTTTGATGGAGGCCCATGTCCTTGGTAGCATAAACGAGGAGATAATATCTCATCTAAGTGGTTAGAGAAGGTATAAACCAGAGTGGGGGAGAAAGTTGGTTAGATGTGGTAGAAGGTCTGACAGGATTAAATATTGTGGTGGATAAATTTAGTATTTGGACGATGGATGACGTCGAAGTGGATTTTAACAAGAACTAAAGGGACTTTCAGAACAATTTCCCCACATATGAAGTGATCATTCATACACAACAGTTAAAAGGGGAGGTTAAATTGGTGGATTTGGAGCCAATGGATGGGAATGGCAACTACTCCCAAGAGGACCCAGGAATATGCACCAACTGTAGAATGGGAGGCCCGCCATCGTTACCCAGTTGAGGCTCAATGGTTGTTTTGATTTGGATCTGGAGGAAATAGATGAGTTAATCTTTGTAACAATTCCGGCCAAATTAATTAATGATTATGATCAATTAAATTAAATTAAATCAATTAATTATTGAACTAAGTAGGTTTGATTATTTATTTAATTATTCCTTTGATTTCAAGAAATGCAAACAATGAATAAAATTAAGTATTTCATTTGTGGTTGGGTTTGGTATGATATTAAGGATACATGGGCGTATATGTGTTCACATGGGAAGGATTCTAGAGAGAAGGATAAGGAAGAGGAGTCTTACGGGAAGGGGGATTATTTTTGGAGGAGAAAGGCTAAACCAAGTTGAGAGGAGCAGTTAGAAGCACAAATGTTGGGAGGAAAAAGGTTGCAAATTTTGTGGGTTTTTGCTAGTGGATTGGTGTTGCTGGGATTGTGGGCTCAAGGCCCAATAAATCTGATTTCCTAGAGATAGGGAACTGGAGAGGCTCCATTCCTAGCTGGTTGGGAGGAAACCACTAAGTTTTCAGGCAATTTCAAGCTTTGGTGAAGTGCATAATTTCAACTCAAAGGACAACATTTTCAAGAGGTATTTTTCTAGTTTATTGTTTTCATTTTTATCAAGATATCAATATTGAAATTATGTTGTAAATGTGAAATTTGAGAATTAAATTGCTGGAAATCACTATCATGAAATTTACTATTAAAGCTTTACATTTGGTATCAAATTACAAATTTACTTTTTAGCCGCCAGCCGGCAGGGAACTACATGGTATTAGAGCCTAGCTTCAAAACTGAAACCCAGGGCTTACCCATACTTTTGGCCTAAAAATATATGGCCCGAAGTATACTTCACTTGGTACCCCTAAAAAAACTTGGACATGCAGCCCATAAACCCTTCAAGTAACCCTTAAACAACCCATAAAGTTTGTTAACAACTCTTAAATATTTAAGGACCAACAATTGGAACCTAAACTCCAAGTGCATGGCATATAAGTCTAGCATGTCATGAAACCCTGAGTGAACTACCTAGAAGAATCTTGTAGGGAAGAGTGTACATATAACCCAAATGATGAAATGATGAGTGGAAGGAAGGAGTTCTGCAAACTATCCCATTCTCCCATCTCCTATTCCAACCACATGTTCTAACAAAAAAAATAAAATTCATAGGGTTAGATAAAAGAATTATCTCTAAGCATGTATATACTCATGTATATAAACACTAGTTCTATTATTAAAAAAAAGGAGGAATGACAAATGACTAGCTTGCTCAGCTATATATATATATATATATAGAAACTCCAAAATATAAATATTATCCAAACAAAATTATTTAAAAATAATAGCAAGATAGTATATCAAATTGCCTTGGCGGTCAAGTAATTCAAACAACACGCAATTCTCGGGTTGTCACCTCTGTGGGATAGAGATACCCAAACACGTGGAAACAAGATAGAAAAATTTCAAAGAAGAAAAACATGTAAAAAGGAGGATATTGTTCAAAAGGAAAATGAAATAATGAAAATGCAACTCTACCATTGAAGTGCTTTGGTCTCCTTTTGAAAGGAACAAACCCTTTGAAGTTGCAATAATCTTCTTTGTATGGTATTATTAATTCCTGAAAACCCTAAGGGCACCGACACCATGGCCGCACCTTGGCTGGGTCGTCGACCATAGCTGCACACCCACTAGGCTGGCCATGGACAGACCACTGCCACACCAAAACACAGTAGAATGAGAATCCACATACCAATAACTCCTCCAAATAAATTCAATGCTTCCATACTTGGCATCTCTTCTAATCACACCATCATATCCAACATATCCCTTAAGGATTTGGTCTAGAGCTTTCTCTATGTGACGACCATGAGACTCCTAGGAAGATTCATCCCGATGTAGAGATCACTCATGTAGAGTAGGAAAACATATCTCCTCCTCATGGACCTCACAGAAGTTGTGATCCGTGGCCAACATGAAGCCCTCCCCCTACGCCCACAAATCACAGTGATGATGGTAACCCTGAGCCTTATGAAGGAGGTGAACAAGTTTTCAAACTTGATCCTGGTTGTGATAAAGAAAACATCTAGATCCTGAGATATCCATTGAAGGTCAAGGCCGTTTGAAAACTATCTTCCCTGGTTGGTGGTCATGAGGGACCTCGGGTTTGAGGAATCTTGGACCTCTTTCAAGGCAACATAAATAGTAACAATGGTGGAGGGAGTGAATATGTGATCTCTCCTCTCCCAACACAATGGGGGTTGTCGCACGACCAGAAAGGAAGAATGGAGCTGAAAAAAAAAATGAAGACATGTAGCCATGGCCATGCCTTTCAGGTGCTTGGCCATGGAGCCATGGTTGGGCTTGGACCCCCCACTTGAAACCCTCGAACAAAAGCGAGAAAATGAAAAAGATGTCAAGTTGGGTAGGGTTTTTTTGATTCTACCATTGAGTTTGAGGGAGGGAAGGCACGTGGGCCTCATGCAAGGTCACACGTTACCTAACCCACCATGTGTCATGAGTTTTGATATTTTATTTATTTATTTATTATTTTTATTTTATATGTATATTTTTTTTATTATTCTAATTATTTTTATTAATTGTTTCAAATTTTATTTATATTTATTTTAATTATATATTTTTTATATACATAATAAATTCAAAAAAATAAAATTAATTATCTATTACATGAACCTGTAATGTTGAATTATATAATTATATTATATAATAAAAGTTTACTTTATATAATGTATAGTAATATATACATATAAGATAAATGAATGGGTTAAATACATATATAAACATATATATAAGGGATGTACATTAGTAACATAATATTAATGATTAAGGATAAGTTTAATGTTTCTCATGCATATAATTTAAGGTTAGTTACATTTAATATAATTATTTTTAATATTAATGATTAATTAATATAATGTTAATTATTATAATCATTAAATTGATATTATAAGTTGATAATGTTAATGAATGTTAATTAATGAGATTAATAGGGGATTATATAATTAATAAAGATAGAAGCTTTATAAGGATGTAAAGTATTAAAGAGAAGGGTTTAACGCTTCATTTAATGGGTAAGTTAGAGTA
>SNQJ01S0046776.1:89818-102183 GCA_010110895.2 Picea sitchensis
AAAAACATGGTGCATAACCAATTTCCAAGCCATCGTATAGGATGACAACGCCAAAACTTTGTGAGTTGCAGATGCAGTTTAAGGAACTACTTGACTTAGGGGTAATAAGGCCCAATGTCTCACCTTGGGGTGCACCGATAATTTATGTCAAGAAGAAGGATGGTTCCTTACGAATGTGTATAGATTACAGGGACTTGAACCATGATACGGTGAAGAATAGGTACCCAATACCATGTATAGATGATCTCTTTGATCAGATGAAAGGAGAAACAATTTTCTCAAAAATTGATATGCGATTAGGGAATCACCAATTAAGGATTAAGGAAGGCGATCTTCCTAAAATTTCCTTTCGAACTCTATTTGATCATTACAAGTTCATTTCAAGTTCCTTTTGGTTTGACCAATGCACCATAAGTATTCATGAGCCTCATGAATGGTGTATTCTGAAAGTACCTAGACCACTTTATACATGTCTTTCTTGATGATATCCTCATCTATTCCAAGAATGAAAGAGAACATGAGGAACACTTGTGAGTAGTGTTGTCATGCCTTAGAGAGAACAAGTTGTATGGACAGTTGTCGAAGTTTTCTTTCTTCCAGAAAGAGATTCACTATTTAGGTCATATCATTTTTGAGGAAGGAATTTCTCTGGACCCAGAAAAGGTGAAGGTCATTATGGATTGGCCAGTGCCAAAAAATGCTCATGAGGTGAGAAGCTTCATGGGGCTAGCTGGTTGTTATCAAAGGTTTGTGGAAGGGTTCTCAAAGATATTGAAACACATCACCACCTTGTAGTGCAAGGGGTCAGGTATGAATGGAAAGAGGAATACGATATTGCATTCATCGAGCTTAAGAGCTTACTAACCAACACACCAATTCTATGAGTGTCGAATATGGAAAAAGACTTCACAGTCTGCACAGATTCCTTGAAGAAAGGATTGGGGGCCATGATAATGTAGGATGGGGGAGTGAAAGCGTATGCATCAAGAAAGTTGAAGAAACATGAGGAGATATATGCTACTCATGATTTAGAGTTGGCAGTTGTAATGCTAGCTCTGAAGATTTGGAGGCATACCTAGTGAGGTGAAGGTTTGAGCTCAAAACAGACCATGAAACCTTAAATCATCTCTTCACTCAAAGGGATATCAATTCCAGGAAGAGGCGATGGAGTGATTTTATGAGTGAGTACAATTTTGGAATTTCATACATCAAGGGAAAGGAGAATTTGGTAGCGGATGCCCTGAGAAGAAGACCACATATATTCTCCTTGGTTCCCTTAATGGTAAATTTGAGGGAGAAAGTGTTGGGGCAAATACTTATAGATAGTTGGTATTTAAAGGTTACTTCAACCCTTCAGAGTGGGAGATAGTTAGAGTAAAAGTTTGAAGGATTTAGCCTCGAGGTAGATGGATTACTAAGATATCAGGGAAGGATGTACATACTCGAGGGTGGATATATTCAAAGAATCATACTAAAGGAATCCCATAGATCACTTTACTGTGCACATCCGGGTATGAAGAAAATGTATGCAGACACGAAGAAGATTTTCTTCTGAGCTAGCATGAAGCATGATGTAGTCCATTTCATCGCTAAGTGCCTAGAATGTCAACACGTGAAGGCTGATCATCACCACCCAACAGGTATCCTACAAATGCATGATGTTCCTATGTCCAAGTGTGATCCAAGTTGATATCTGTGGCCACCCACCTATTCCAACTCGCTTAAAACAGTCTTCTGGAAATTTACTATTTTTAGCAGTTTTTTGGGATCAAGCACCTCAATGATAGCCAAAGGATCTGATTGAACCCACAAAATGAATCTCCTCGACGATACCTTTTGCAATGAGCTATCGTGCACCCCAAACATAGATCGTATGCCAAAGTTACACCCCCGGGAAGTTGATACACCAAACTACTTAAAACGGGGTCCACAAAAATATTGGCTTTCTATCTTTCGGGGTTAGGGTTTTGGATTTTATTTATGTTAAGAAGGCCTTTAGAGTCTCATTGTAACAACCATCTTCTTGCGAATGCGAGTAGCTTTCACATCTCTTCTCAGAGATAAGATGTCACCATTCTAGTGAGTCTTTCACTTTGTATTTCTCCAGTTTTGTACATTTCACTTAGTAATATAAATTGTGTAATTACTGTATATCTACGCCTCTTCTTATATATACGATATATGTTTGTTATGTTATTGGATATCTTGAAATCTCTCTGTATATTTATGAGTTATATCTCTGCTCTCATTTTGTTCCGAAAATAATCCGGATTAAAGTGGGAAGTCATTTCTATGGAATTTTTTGTGGGGTTGTCGCTCACATCACAAAGACACAATGCCATTCTTGTTATAGTTGATAAGGTTACAAAGAGTGCTCATTTTATTCCATTTATAGACACTTATGATGCCACTGATGTGGCACACATTTTTATAAGTGAAGTCATCTGTCTGCATGGGTTACCCAAGAAGATCATTTCATATAGGGATTCTCGATTCACATCTAGGTTTTGGACAAGTTCGCAGTCAACACTGGGGAATCAGTTGAACTTAAGCACAACATATCATCCTAAAATAGATGGGAAAACTGAAAGAGTTAATCAGGTTATTGAAGACATGCTTAGGATGTACGTTATGGATAATCAAATCAATTGGAAGAAGTACTTACCTTTCGTAGAGTTCGCCTACAATAACAGTTTCCGCAACTCAATTGGAAGGCCACCCTATGAAGCTCTATATGGAAGGCCATGCATGAAATCGTTGAGTTGGGAAAGGTTATAATACCGAGTGAAGGTAGGGCTGGAATTGATTCAAGATATGGAGGAGCATGTGATTCATATTAGACAACGATTAAAGGAGGCACGTGATAGACATAATATTTATGCTAATGCACATAGATAGAAGTTATAAAGTGGGAGATCAAGTTTTCATTCATATCAGGCCTTATAAGAGTACCATTCGGTTTGGGAAAGGGACAAATTTGTCAGCTCGATTTATAGGATCTTTTAAAATCTAAGAGAGAATTGGACCTGTTTCCTGTCGCCTCATACTACCATCCGACTTGCATAAAACTCATAATGTTTTTCATGTATCTGTTCTACTTCATTATATCACTGACGAAACTCACAAACTAAATTGGAAGGAATTTAAGGTCTCAGACGCGAGAACCATCATGGTCGAACCACTACGCATATTGGACCATAGGGTCTGACAACTCAAGAATCGTTTGGTGGACCAAGTTAAGGTCTAGTGGGACAAGTATAGCTCAAGATATGATACTTGAGAGGATGCAAAGACCTTACGACGATATCATCCCTCACTTTTTGACTGCCTCGAGACTATGTTTCCCGAAGGATGGTGTATGTAATGACCTATTTGACTTAGAAAACTAGAATTACTTGTGGGCTAGTAATATTTTTATTTTCTTATGATTTGTGGAACATTGATTACTTGACACTTTAAATTTTGGACATATGCACCTATGTGAATGTGAATACTATGAATCTTATTATTATGTGATTTATGATGGATATTATGCTACCTATTTCTCTCTCTCTCTCTCTATATATATATTTAAATTTGAAGGATATTGGTACTTGGATACTGAGTTAGTGACATGGTTGAATGGAATTACTTGTTAATGGTGTATGGATATGCATGAGTATGTTTTATAACTAACCTACATATTGATGGGCTATAAAATATCCAAGGGATGATGGTAATAAATTGTTGATGTCGTGAACATTGATTGAGAAATAATATGGTATGAATATTTGCATGTTAAATTATGTTGGTTAAAATGCATTGCTATAATATGTGGGCAAGTGAAAGTTTTTTAGGTAGAGAGACTGCCTGAAACTAAATATACGATGATAAAATCCTAGCAACACCGTGCCACTCTATGGTCGATGATAGAATGTTGACCCTATTTCTATCAGGAGGGGTGGAGGAATTACCCACCGTGTATCCTCTAAAACCTGGAGTCATTTGAGGACAATGTTAGATTACACTCCCCTAGATGTGTGATGATGAATTCCAATTTCCTGGTAAGGAAGCTTGGTCAAGGTAGCTGACACTTCTGCTTACGGGTTCTATCTAGAGTTAGGTCAATTCAATTGTCGCTCGAAGATAGTACATCAGACGAAGGATAGGGATGGAAGAGGGAAGTCGGTTAGGGAGGAAGGATGATTAGAAGTAGTTGAGAGTGAGTGGGCCTAATGGTTAAGAACATGTGTTTCCTCTTAAGAGGCCACAAGTTCAAATCCAAAGGGGGGTAGGGTATGTATACCTCCATATAATTTACCACTCAAATCATTGGGCGGAGGGGGGTCCCTTGTCCCACAAACAAGGGGGTCTCATAAACCAATTTGGTGTGGCTTGGACGTGACCTTAAAAATAGATTATTATTATAATCTTATAGCAGAAGTGTTTTGTTTTCTCTTGTTTCAAAATAAATAAGTAAATAAATACTTAAGTGAACTACAATTATCTAAGTGAATTTTGTTTGTGTTAAATTATTATAATTGAGAGATTTTGTAAATATTGTAAGTGGTTTATTATTCTTTATGAAATTAATAACATTGTTGATTGGATTGGAAGCATACATGAATTGCGTTAGATGTGATAGTTTTTGTCATTAGTACAAGCGCGAGTCCTGTATGTGCTAGCTATGCATACATGCCTTGCACATGTATACGAGTATTTATGAATGTTTAAATTAATGATGTGCTTATCTGATTTAGACATATGAATTATGTTACTACTATCCTTGTATTGTAAGTTACTATAACTTCATGACGAAGTTTCTTAAAGGGTGGGTGTATGTAACACCCAATTAAATTAATTAATGATTATAATCAATTAACTTAAATTAAATCAATTATTTAGTGAACTAAGTAGGATTTATCATTTATTTAATTATTCTTTTGATTTAAGAAATGCAACAATGAATAAAATTAAGTATTTCATTTGTGGTTGGGGTTGGTATGAATTTATGATAAAGGATAAGGTAGATGGGAAATTAATGATGGGAAGGATTAGAGAGAGAAGTATAATTAAGAGGGAGTTGGACTTGGGAAGGGGGATATGTTTTTGGGGGAGAAAGGAGAAACCACGGAGAGGAGAAATGTAACATAAATTTTGGAGAGGAGAAAGGTTGCAAATATTTTTGTGGGTTTTTACTAGTGGAATGGTGTTGCTGGGATTTTGGGCTTAGGGCCTAGGAAATATGATTTCCTAGAGCTAGGGAGCTGAAGAGGCTTTGTTCCTAGTTGGCTGGGAGGAAAACACTCAATTTTCAGGCAATTTAAATCTTTTGGTAGTAGACAATTTTAAACAACTCAAAGGACAACATATTCAAGAGGTATTTTTCTAGTTTACTGTTTTTCTTTGAATCAAGATATGAATATTGTAATTATGTTGTAAATGTGAAATTTGAGAATTAAATTGCTAGAAATTACTGTCATGAAATTCACTATTAAATATTTACATTTGGTATCAAATTACAAATTTACTTTTAAGCTATGAAGCCCTGGGTAGGGAATTACAACCTTTGCATGCAACTTGTGAGACAACATGAGCCAGTAGCAAGGGATAAGGATCCCAATTCCATTTCGGTTCTCCTCCTTCGCCATCAATGGTGCAGAGGGTAAGGAAAACATGGTTTTGGAAGGTAAATAAAGAATGTCAGATTATGGTGGTAGGTGTGGACGTGGATATTGGGTCCATCCCTAATCTTCTTGGGATAATGACTATGGGTCACTTTAGTGGAAATAATGTCTCTTCTGTGGAATTGAAAGGCTAGATAGTTAAGAAGTGGGTTGGTATTCTTGGCTATTGTCTAGAGTATCATACTTTAGCATGGGAATGGATCAATTTCAAATTCAGATGTAGGAAGGATTCATAGGAGGTTTTCAATAGTGTAATGTCCATCTAAAGGTCTCTGTAAAATTCAATTATTTTTTTTTGTTACGTTACTAAGATATTCAAGTTGCAACAATAACAAAGATGAATAACTAATAAATTTATATTCAACATTACGACAATTTATAGTGAAACAAAATAATGTACAGTAAATTAATTTTGACATTATACAATCTAGGTCACATAATACAATGATATAATATAGGTCACATATTACAATGAAAATTCAATATCACATATCCACCTAACATCCTACATCTACAGGGTTAGGACCTTCAAGACACATAAACAACGCTCGTAATCTTGGATTCTTCTGATTGATTTTGACCATTTAAGGTCTCAATACTAACAATTGTTCTGAGGACTTGAAGATATCTAGTGCATAAATCATTCCCATTATAACTATTCATAAATTAATTTATTAAAACCATAAAACTTATCGATTCATTGAAAACATCTAATCCAATAGATTCCATAAATTGTGTTATTAATACTTCATCATCAATTTATTCTAAATAAAATTTTCAACAATATATTCATCAATATAATATAAGAACACTAAGCATTAATCATCACTTAACATTTCATAGTAATTCTATAAATCAAACATGAATAAAATGTATTGATTGAAATTATGGTGATATGGTAATTGTATATCACAAAAGCCACAATGGTATAGATTTGCAACTTTCTATCACAATTTATTATTTACAACATATTTATAGTAACATCTCAAAAGTAAGATAATGATTGAAATTTTTAATTTAATCTCACAAACTATAGGATAATGATTGAAATGGTTGAGAACAATATCATAGTATTATTATAGAAGACATAGCATAAACTAGCAGTTTCCTCAAATGCCAATGTTAACATATCCATCAATTATAAGTAAATTAAAGTCATAAAAGTCTTACACAAGATTTTTCAAAATAATGATTATGCAATGCCTGTCTTAAAGTCTCTGTAAAATTCCATTATTTATTTTTTGTTATGTTACAAAGATATTCAAGTTGCAACAATACCAAAGTTGGGGCACTAATAAATTTATATTCAACATTACAACAATTTACAGTGAAGCAAATTAACATACAGTGAATTAATTTTGACATTATACAAGCAAATCCAATAATATAGGTAACATGATACAATGAAAATTTAACATCACCTATCCACCCAACATCCTACACTTGCAGGGTTAGGGCCTTCAAGACACATAAGTAGCACTCATAATACTTGATTCTTCTTATTGATTTTGATCATTTAAGGTCTCAGGATTGGCAGTTGTTCTAAGGACTTGAAGATATACACTCCATAAAACATTCCCATTCTAACTATTCATAAATTAATTTATTAAAACCATAAAATTCACTGATTCATCGAAAGCAACTAATCCAATAAATTGCATAAATTGCATAATTAATAATTCATCATAAATTTATTCTAAATAATTTTTTCAACAAGATATTCATCAATAGAATATAAGAACACTAAGCATTAATCATCACTGAACATTTCATAGTAATTCTATAAATCCAACATGAAATAAATGTATTGATTGCAGTTATGGTGAAATGCAAACTGTATACAGTAGAGGCCACGATGGTATACATTTGCAACATTCTATCACAAATTATTATTTACAACATATTTATAGTAACATCTCAATTTACAAAACTAAGATAATGTTGAATATAAATTTTTAATTTCATATCTTGTTTATCGTCATGCTGGAATGTCTTAGTAATTTATTAAAAAAAAATACATGGCTTTT
Source organism: Picea sitchensis (assembly GCA_010110895.2). Lineage (NCBI taxonomy): Eukaryota > Viridiplantae > Streptophyta > Pinopsida > Pinales > Pinaceae > Picea > Picea sitchensis. The sequence goes on from SNQJ01S0046776.1 coordinate 97,512, forward strand.
GAATTTGACTTTAGATGAGTTTTACAAGTAGAGTATGGGGTTGGAGGTCTTCAGGGTTAATATGGTGTTATCCCTCGAGATGTTCCAGGCTATTGTTGGAACGATGTCGAGGTACCTCATGGGACAAAACTCGGGATGAATCTTAAAGCCAGATTTGTAATAAAATAATTGTGCAATATTTGGGAAGTTTTTCCCTTTCTCTCCTTTTCTTTTGAAACTATAGGACCTCAAACAATCTCAACTAAGATGAAAAATTCTCTCAACTATGAGAGGCATATTCCTACAAGTGTTTCAGACAATTGAGATTTAAAAGGAGAATGAAGCGATGAATTAGAAGAAAGACAAGATAAACATACATGACATTGCTAAGAATGAATCATGTAGCCTATGTGAAATGAATAGCGTGCTGAGAAATGAAGAATTCAACAACTTTAACAAGTGTAAACAGATCAATAAACATATGCTTCAAATAGTTAACACCTTCATACAATCAAATACATGGAGGTACCCTCTACATATAGTTTAAATGAATAAATAAATGATAATAAATGGTCATACATTATGAGGAAACCACTTCTATACCATAAGCAGACATTAGACAGTAACACTGAACATGAAGAATGGCTTTCTCTCTGATATTTTATAAATCATATCTAATACAAGAAAAACAAAAATGGTAGGATATTCTCTACAGGAAGACATATACAATAGAAGGAGGAATTATAGATTGAAACTTAAATGCAGTGGATGAATATCTGGTTTCCTACTGCATTTATAAACTAACTGTGCTCAAGGTTTCTGTGGTCGAACAACTCTGAATACAAGAAACTCTTTAACTCCCCAAAGTGTCGACCTTAACAATGGGTGCTCTCATTGTATTTTATTCCTCTTTATCATGCCCTAAAACCTCTTCTTGAAACCATTTTATCTTATTGAAATGGTTTACTGCTTCTTGATTCTTGAATGATTTCCCCTTTGGTCAAAATTAATTACTTCTACCTCCATAAAAGTTTCTATGTTGAGATCGTGGGGAAGTTGGGAACTTGGAGGTCGAGAAATAAATCATTCTCTACTCCTTATAAATCTATGTAATAATTTTCCTCTTTGGATGGAAGCTCGAAATACTAACTACAGAGATCGCGTGACTCAAAAACTGTCATATCGATCTCAGTGATCAATCTCAACCGTTGATATTTTAAAAATGGAACTTCACGTTGTTGGAAGAAAACCCCAACACTCGGCGTATCGATGATTGACGCATCAACGATCTGCATATAACTATGATTAAATATGGGCCATACATTTTTCAATGAATATAAACCCTCCATTGTAGACATGGTCAAATCTGGGCCGTTGATACATGACTTGATGAGCCTAAAATGCCCTGATATTTAAAATTGAAACAGAACCGTTGATATAGAACAAAATTTGATGAGTCATTAATTAACCGAAACTGCCCTTTCTTTAATGACATTGTCATCGGGGTGATTGGGGATAACCTATGTTAGGGAATGTTCATCACGTTTCGCCACTGACGACGTCCACAACAATATCCACCACTCATATTTCACCAAAACAATAAGAGCCCTTGATATGGCTAGACATAAATCAAAATCGGTTAAGGAATTTTACAGTCATGCTGACATCACGTTGGATACATGGTGCCCTTATACTATTTTACACTAACACTGATGTGACATGAAGGACATGATAGATGTCACCCATTCTGATGTGCTTTGATGGCTTCGAGGGTCCCTCGGTGTGCATGTGGCAGTAGCTAATTGGTTCTGATAGTGCTCCAATGGCTTGCCATGTTGTTATCCCTCTACATTTCTTTGATGATGATGTCGTCGTCAGTGTTACTCTGGGTATCAGGGGAACTCCTTTACACTTCATTGACGATGACCTCCAACCTAATCTCCAACGTTTATCTTTCACTTACACGAGAAGAGCCATAGATCAAGCCTTGACCAAAATCCAGAAACGACTAAGGAAATGAACAATATTACGCTAACATCACCATGGATGCGTGGAACCTTATTATTATTTAGTGTTGGCGCTGATGTGAAAAATAGATGGGACACATGTCACCTAGTTTCGATACATTTACCTATGTATGTGGAGGATTCCACATGTCCACGTGGCGACTCCGAATTGGATTTGACAATGCTTAACTTGCAGGGTGACATGACACCTAGATGAGAGGCTTTGATACCTAGGAGTAGATATGGACCGTTGATCAAACACACTTGAGAAAGGTGCAAGAGAACATCAATACCATCCATTAGAGTGGTTGAGGTATTATGTTATAACATGACACCGACGAGGGAACTCTGAGGGAAAATCTCAACTATTTATATGGATTTACAGACAAGATCAGATCTGGATTATTGATTGTAGGTGCCCCATTCATAGCGGTTAAAAGTGAGGTCCCAAGAGGGACTTTGACCAAGATATCATTTTGTAACACCCTGTTTCCCCCAGTTTGTAAAAAAATAATTGGACTGGCCAAGAACTGTGGCAAACTCATAAATGTGAATATGTGATGTAAATGGACCTTGAGGAAAAGGTCAATGAATGTGAATAACATTATGAATTTTATTGCAGGACTGCTGAGAGGGGATGTGCAGAAAAAGAGACCACAATGGCGGTGGAAGGCACCTAGAAAGGTGGCGTTAACTTCCACCGAGAATTAATACCGTATTTGGACTCCACTGGCCCGGAGAACCAAAAGCGGCTCGCTGGCCCTGAATTAAATGTCTCGCAGGATGGAAGGTTGATGACTCCTCAGGAATTAATGAGGGATGGGGAGGTGAACCGCCCATCCGTAGAGCCATCATGACTGACCAGCGTGAGGGAAATCGCGCCACACACAACCTTGCAAGAGGATAAGGCGTGGGGTAGAAGCGATTGGGGGGAAGACGCGAGGGGAGAACTCTGGCGATATGCAGAGTGAGTGATAGCAGAGAGGAAGGATTGCAACCTTCGCTCATGGTCACTAGAAAACAGAGACGCAGTCTCACAACATCGTGGTCTTAGCTCAGGGGTGGCTAGTGGTAAATCCGCTGGGAGTCGCTAAGCCTATGGTTGGGTGGAAACGAGCACCCCTCTCAGCAATTGCATAACCCCTGGTGTTATTTCTGATAAGTGTTTTGACTTTGACATCTTGAAATATATGTACATGTTTATTCTGATGACTATGCCCATAAGCTGTGAAACTGTGAATGATTTCATTATAAGAATGTCTGTATGGTAATTTGATCAGTACTAGTAGTTGTATATTTGTATGGAAGGACTATGTATGGCTTATGTCCTCATGAATCGTTATTTACATGCGTACTGATCTAATTTAGACTTCACGTCTGGTTCTCGGGAGGATGATACCCTTATCTACCTCAGATAGTACCCTGGGTGAACCTTCCCATAGAGATACCCTTTTCAAAAATTCCATCAAGAACCTGGAAGGAGGATGTGAGGGCGCAAGACCCTAAGAAATCTCTGATAGGCATCGAATCGATGGACGAGATCTCATCAGGAAATATATGGTCACTCATGACCTTTAGATTCAGTAAGAGGAAGCTGGAAAGTTAAGGGCCTTAACTTTGATAGATGGTGAATGACGGACGAGATCCCGTCGGGAAATCTATGGTCACACACGACCGTTAGATTAGTAGGAGAAGGTAGGGCGTTAAAGGCCTTACCACTTTGTTTTCCTGTGTCTTCGTGGGTAGCAAAGAGTTTAGGACCATAGATCCCCAAGGTCCATGAGAGTATCCGGACCGTGGATCTATCCACATTCAGGAAGTCATGGGAGAGCCCACAAGTAGGGAATCTGTCCAAGCCATCAGATCTCGACTGAAAAACCCGACAGTCGTTGGATTTGTCAGGAGTTACCCGAGGGTTAAGACCCCAGTGTATAGGGGAAAGAAACCCCAGAATAGACCTGGGCCCTCTGATTGATGGAGGCCATGTGTCAAGAGATCACCCATTTCGGGAAACCAGGAGTCGGGAAATTGGGAGTCCTGTTGACAAGAGATCGGGACTTTCCATTATGGAAATCCCGGGATGGATCTAGGCCGTCCGATTGACGGAGGCCACGTGTTGTAAGATCTCCCATTTCGGGAGATCGAAAATCGCAGAGTTGGGATTCCTGTTGACAAGAGTTCAGGATTTTCCATGGTGAAAACCCTGGGATGGATCTGATCCATCCGATTGACGGAGGCCACACGTCGTGAGATCTCCCATTTCGGGAAATTAGGAATCACGAGATCGGAAGTCCTGGTGAAAAGGGATAGGGAATTTCCTGGGTGGAGACCCCAGATCAGTTGTGGACTGTCCGATTTAAGGAGGTGACGTGTCAAGAGATTACTCATTTCGAGAAATCGGGGATTGGGGATTCGGGAGTTCCGTTGACAAAAACTCAGGCTCTTGCCTTGACAAATCCCAACCCATAATGATGAGATGATAACAGGTGGCTAAGTCCCGATGGATGGACGGGATTCCTTCGAGGAATCTCAGGGGCTGTAATGACCATCATATGTGAGGAAGAGATGCCAACTTTACACTGGGGCATGAATGCGCATTAGGGTAAGTAGTGAGTAGATCTGGATGGCCAGAGTCCACCCACCCAGATCTACAGCTGAGGATTCATTCCGGAGCCCCCTTTCCATTC
>SNQJ01S0046777.1:0-48546 GCA_010110895.2 Picea sitchensis
CCTGGGTTCTCTAGCACCAACTAGAAGGAAGCACCAACTCCTTGGTTTCTCTAGCACCAACTAGAAGGAAGCACCAACTCCCTGGTTTTTCTAGCACCAACTAGAAGGAAGCTACAACTCCCTGTGTTCAAGCACCCACTTGAACCTTTGAGGACACCAGTCCTCCCTAGCACCTCCCTACCACCCTAATTTATGAATATCAATTACTGAGACTTATTATAGTGATATAGTGTTCAACAACAGCTTACCGGTCTCATTACTGTTCTGCAAGATTTCGTTGCTCTGTCTTCCTCACTGTCTTTCTGCACGCTTCTATTGCACTTTTCTGTTCTTCTAGCTCTTGTGCTTTCTACACCATTCCGATTTGATGCACCTTTTGTCTTCTGTCACTTTCAGCTACTGCACTCCACTTCCTTCTTCACAGATGCATCCCTCACCACAACAACAACCCTCGAATCTATTATTTGTCCCACATTCTTATACTCCCCATGCATCTTGTGCATTCACTGTATGCAGTGGTTCTGCATGGTCTGCATGTCGTTTCCTCTGCTTGTTCATCATGGCAACTCTTCAGCTTCTCTGGCTGTTAAACCCACGCATCCAGCATCACTGGGTGTTATGCTGAGATTCCTCAGCCTCTCTGGCAAATGAGACTCCTCGTCTTCTTTAGCACAGTCGAGATTAACCTCTCTGTTGCAGTCACAGGCTTTAAACGCTCTTCCAGCTGTCAATCGCCTCTATGGCGAGTCCTCATTCCACTGGAAGGTTCCCTTCGACTCTTCCACTCCTCTGGCAGTTACACAGAAGTATTTTCCACACCTCTGGCAGAAACCATCAGTAGTTTCTTTGTAGTTACAGTGCGAACCTTGAAATAGAGCCCAGCTATGCTAATTCCTTCCTCTTGCGTGACTATCAGCGGTGGCCACTAGCTATATAGACATTTCATCATTTCAGCATTTGGCAATTCGACATTTGTGTGACCAAGTGTCTCGACACTCCCAGTCGCGATCCCCGAAACTCCGAAAAGGAGCTTGTTTGCACTAGCTCCTTCCCCCATATTCCGTCGATGTGACCACAGGCGGTGACCATCGGTTAGTTCAAAACTGCATTTCGCTATTTTTCATTTTGGGGATTCTCAAGTTAGTCCCTTGACTCCTCCAACTCCCGATCCCTGAAATGGGGTTTAGCATGGACTAGCTCATTCCTCGATATGACCATGGCCAAGACCAAGCGCTTATCCATAAAGTGCTTTTCGCGATTTCGCATTTCAGCACTTTGGCGTTCCTGTGGTGAAGTGTTCTTGACACCTCCAAGTTCCGGTATCTGAAACTCCAAAATGGAGTCGGATCAACGGTCCAGTACTCCAGCGTTTCTAAATTCGGAGAATCGCATTTCGCGACTTCGGGTTTCATGATTTCGGGACTCCTGAGATGAAGAGTGTTCACGCTTGACTCCTCGAACTCTCGGTATCCGAAACTCCAGTATGGAGTCTTTATCATTTCACAACTTCGGGTTTCGTGATTTCGAGACTCCTATGATGCAGTGTCCTGACTCTTGACCTCTCAACCTCTCGATATCCAAAACTCTGGTGTGGAGTCTTTTATCATTTCATGACTTCGGGTTTTGTGACTTCGAGACTCTTTATGATGAGAGTCTTTGTCATTTCCATCTCCCGGTATTCGAAATCCCGGTATCAAATACTTCAAGTGATGCACCTTTTTCGGGTTTTCAGTATTTTGCATTTCGGTACTTCGGGACTCCTGATGACGAGAGTCTCGACTCTTGACTTCTCCATCTCCCAGTAACCGAAATCCTATTATTCAAAACTCCAAGTGGTGCGCCTATTTCGGGTTTTTGGGATTTCGCATTTCGTGACTTCGCGAGTTGAAAGGTTGGAGCATTTCATTCCTTTGACTTTTCAGTCAGTGAAAGCATGATCTTTCGCCACGTCTTCTTATTGGATCGACGGTCCAGATTTTTCCTTGATCCAACGGTTTAGGTTATATTGCGATTTCGCATTTCGCGACTTCGGGACTCCTATAGTGGGAGTTCTTGACATCTCCAACTCCTGGTATCCGAAATCCCGATAGTCTAAACTCCGAAATGGAGTTTGACCAACACTTCGATCTTGCCATTCGATCATCGTTGCACTGTTGGTCTTCCTTGCCTGCTTGTTTGCCATCAAATAAACAAGCACACCTTCGCACTGCGTTCGACTCTGCGCTAATTCCTCCTGAGCTTACTGTGTCCCTAATTTGCCAACAATGCATACTCTGATCTTGCCATCAATGTTAAGAATACTCTGCCTGTTAAACATGCCAACAATACTTACAGACGACATATGATAATGTCTCACTATGATAGGCCATGGGGTGGCTGTGCTGAGTGAGGACTATGCCCACAACATATTCTGAAGCATCTGTCTCGATCTCAAAGGGTCGTTGTAGGTCAGGTAATGAGAGAATTGGTGCTGAACTCAAGTGCTGCTTCAGATCATCGAATTCTTTCTATTGGGACAGACCCCACACAATTGTTTCCTTACCACCACCTCTGATTATTTGACTGAGGGCCCATGCAATATGGGAGAATCCTAACACGAACATGTGATATAAATTGGCAAGGATTAAGAAGCTCTGAAGCTCAATGAGCATGGTTGGGGCTGGCCATTCATGGATGAATTAGATCTTGGCTGGATCAACATGCACAACATGTGCATCAACAATGTAACCTAGAAACTAGACCATGTCCATGCTGAAGGAACATTTTTACAAGTTGGCATATAGCTTGTGCTAACGCAGAGTGTGCATAACCTGCTGAATATGTTGCAAGTGTTCTGCCCAAGTCTTGTTGTAGATGAGGATGTCATCTAGATACACCACCAAAAAATAATTAGTGAAAGGGCATAGGATATCATCCATCAACCTCATGAAAGTTGATGGGGCATTCGTCAAACCAAAGGCCATGACCAACCATTCAAAAATACCTTCTTTTGTCTTGAAGGAAATTTTCCATACATCTGTCTGTTCTATTGGGACCTGATGGTATCCATACTTCAAATCAATGTTACTGAAGTATTTTTCCCCCTTGAGGTGATCAAGGATATCGTCGATTCAGGGAATTGGGTACCAGTTTCTCACTGTGATTTTTTTAGGGCCCGATAATCAATGCATAGTCACCAGGTCCCGTCTTTCTTCTGCACGAACATGATTGGGCTTACACAAGGTGATGCTTTGGGTCAGATGTGCCCCTTGTGGAGAATTTCTTGGATCTGATGCTTGATATCCTCAAATTATAACAGAGAGGGACAATAGACTGGTCCATTTTGTAGCGGTGCACCGGGGGTCAGATCAATGGGATGCTTGACTTGACAGTGCAGAGGTACTCTAGTAGGTGATGAGAAGATTTCTTTGTATTCTTCCATGATTTTATCCACTTGCTTCTGATGCATGAATATGTCAGTCATGGAGGCCATGGATGTGGTTGCAACCTTTCACTCACTTTGAGAGAGAATCATGAAGAAGAAAAACTTCCCAGTCTGAGAAATGACCTTCCTAAATTACTTGGCATAGATCAAGGAAATAACACTAGGTGGGACTACCTCAGGTATCCTCTACAATTTCTTGTTAAAATTAATAATAACACTGCGAGGCCTAGAATCATATACAACATGACGTTTCCATAAATAAGGTTGGCCCAAAATAACATCACAAACTTCAAAGGGAGAAACATCACACAATACCTCGTCTTTGAATGGCTTGATGTGGTACGAAAAACAACACTATTGGCTGACGTGAAGATTGCTTCCTTGACAGAGCCATCTGATGGTGTAGGGTTGTGGGTGCAGAGTTGTCGGCAAGGCTATCCACTTGAAGACCTATGCTAATATGAGGTTCTTCTGGCTACCGCTATCAATGATGAAGTGCAATGGAGTGCCTTTCACCCACATTTGTGAATGAAATATGCGCTCACCTTCCTATGTCTCATTAGATTCACAGGGCTGGATCTTGGTGGTAGAAACAATGGAATTGGGTTCCACGTCAATGATCTGTCTCCACTTCTCTAGTTTTGAATTAGAGTTGGAAGCCACATCTGATTCCGAGGCTTTTACTTCAGCCACTAATGACTGATTTGAGCGGTAATCAACATTGTTATTCTAGGGAATCTTATGGAAGTCACACCACTTCTCGGTATCTCTCTTCGTCTTCCCATTGTCCTTCTTTTCTTTCATATTGAACTGGTTGTCTTGCGGTTTCCCATATTTGATCTGTCCTTTTTTCTGTGGGTTAGGGATTCCCTTTCCCTACATCTGCTGTGAGGGGTTCCTAGACCCAAATTGCTGCATCTTTTGTTTAAGCTTCTGCTTGATTTTGACGACAAATCGATAGGCCACGCCCAAGGATGAGATGTCCAAAAAATCCATTTCTATCTGGATGTATCTATGCAGACTGCCGTGGTACTTGAGCACCAAATTTCTCTTAGAATATTTGATACCCATCTTGATGCGCAAGGTATGGAAGACATCGGTGAACTCTGGGACTGTTTGGTATCTTTCCTGCTGCACTGTGGTCAATCTTGTATACAAGTCGTCATAACTTCCAACATGGTTGTATTGTTCCTTAATATCATCCCTAAAGTAATCCCAAGTGGGTGCAACTGAAAATAATCTGTATCCTTCTGTTTCATTTTTCTCACAGAAAGTCTCCCACCAATCCTTGACACCGGGGATGGCCTTGAGGAGCGCAAATATAATCTTTTCTCTATCAGAAAATATGTGGATAGAAAAATACCGTTCTAGAAGGTTTAACCATTTATCTACATCATCTGCATCTATTTGAACTTCAAATATAGGAATATCAAAATTGATTTGTACCTTGAACGGGGTGGCGCTTCCACTTGAGGTGGATGCGTCGCTTGTCGAAAATGGTCGAAGGATTTGTGTGAAGCTGTCCATCATCGCGTTCCTATGTCGCTCAAGGGTTTCCTCGAGCAACATTTTGAAAGGATATCTTATCCTGTCGTCTTTATTTTCTCCCTCCATTGGCAGTTTCTTGGGCGTGTGAGAGAAGTTTTCCGCAAGAGAAAGAAGCTCGAGACCCAACTCTCTATACCATGACTGCGTTGGGGATATGCATTAAAAAATGACAAAGAGAAGACCACTCTGATACCACTGATCCAAATTTATGAGCGGAATGAAATGAAACCACAGATTGATAATGTTAACAAAGAGACATAGTGAACAATAAATGAGATATAGTAAAACTTGAATTCTATTAAATAAGAAATATGTCAAAAACTGTAAAATGCAGACTAAAAACAAGCTTGCTAGAATGGTGGCAACTTATCTCTGAGAAGAGATGTGATGGCTATGCTCATTCAAAAGAAGAGGAGTACAATGAGTATATAAAGGATTTTTTACAATAAATATGAATGCAAAAAACCTAGACATCCAAAAACCTAACCCTAGGATATCAAGCACCAAAAGTCATGTGGGCCCCGTTGCAGTAAGTTAGTACATTAACTTCCCGAGGTTGTAACTTCTGCATATGATCTTTGTTTAGGGCGCATGATAGATCGTTGGAAAGGTATTGATGAGGATATTCATTTAGGGGGATAAATCAAAGCCTTTGGCGATAATTGAGGTGCCTGATTGTGAATAAATGTTCATTAGGCCCTCAAAAATTTCCCTTGAAGTTAAAAACTGCTAAAAATAGTAAATTGCCAAAATTGGCAGAAAACTATTTTGAGCCAGTTGGAAAAGGTGGTTGGCCACCGATATAAACCTGAAAAAATCCTACCTCCTTAGGAAGCAATGGTATCCATTGTGTTGGGTTCCCCCATCAGATGAAGAAATTTCTGTTGAATTTGGCCCCGGGTGAGCCACTTTCCTTTGTTCAGGAGCTGCCCTACTTTAACAACCCGATAAAGCTGGATCCTATGCTAGCGAGTTCCCTTGACCTATGTGTCCATGATATGATTAGTGGATTCTTGTTCCATGCAGTTAGGGTGGAGCTATATTGGTTTCAACTATTCTTCTATCTTCGAGGTGTCCAATAATGGTGGAAAATAAGGCCGAAGGAAGTCCACATTGATAACTAGGTGCAAGCAAAGGAAGGGGGGCAGGTTGAGCTCAAAAGAAGTTTCACCTACAACCTTGGTAATGGTGTAAGGTCCGTAATGGAGTGGATGAAGCGTCCAATGAGGCCCTATAAGAAATTCTTTCTGCAAGTGAAACTAAACTTTGTCTCCCACCTGAAAGTGGTGTGGCACCTGGTGTTGATCATGTCGTTGCTTGTACTTGGCATTGGAATTCTGTAAAATATCCCAAACCTGTTGGAAGATGTGATGGATCCACTCAATGAACCGGTTGACTTTGTCAGATGTAGTTGGAGCATGTGATGAGTCTTCCTGGGTGGCCGCAAGGGGTAGTGCAACATCCATGGGACCCAATTTTTGAAATCCCAACCCCACCTAAAAGGGGTTGTGGCCGATTGAGATATGTATGGCTTTGTTGTAGTTGTGATGAACATAGGGAATAATCTCATCCTAGGTGTGAGGGTGCTTGTAATTGTACATGTGAAGGATGTGCATGATCATCCGGTTGACGACCTCAGTTTGGCCATCTATTTGGGGATGGAAGGCAGGGGACTTGGTGAGCTTGGTGTCTAACTGTGACCAGAGGATCGACCATAATGTGCTAAGGAATTAAATTTCCCGATATGAGATATTGGTTTATGGGATCCCAAAGTGTACCCACACTCTTTCAAAGAAAATCTTGACAGTTTCCTCTACCGAGATGCTATTCTTGTAGTCAACCAAAATTTCCATCTTGGAAAAGCAATCAACAACCATTAAAACACAGTCATTTCCCCACTTGATGGAAGGGAGGCCTAACATGTAGTCCATTGAGATGGATTCCTAGGGTCTCTTAGGAGTAGGAATAGGAGTGTACAAGCCTTGTTTCTTGATGGCCAGTTTTGCAATAACACAGACAATGTAGGACCAAATATACTTGCTGACATCTTGTCAAAGTTTTGTCCAGTTGAAATGTTGCTGCAGCACTGCCACTGTATTTTCCAAGCTAAAGTGTCCTACCACCCGGCTGTAGTGGCATTCCCAAATAAGCTTTAATTTCTCGCTTGATGGAACACAAAGATGGCCCAGATGACACAACAACCCATGCCGAATATGGAAATTATTGACAATTGTGTTGGCGCCCAACATCTGGTAGGTGTTGGCAAAGTCGAGATCTGTCTCATAGAGGTGGGGAAACCCAGAGGTCTCATTGCCGCAAGAGTCTAGCACTGTGGTGAGTGTTGCAACTAGAGGTTAGCTGAGGAAATAAGTAACACAATTGGTACTTCATGTTTTATACTTGATGTTGAGGTGGAACTGCTGCAAATATGTGGACCACTTATGATGGTGGTCATTCTGCAATTTTGCTTTTGTCTGCATGAAATGCAACGACTTATGATTAGTGTGGATGGATGTCTCCTTCTCGAGAATGTAATGACTCTAATGGTGGAAGTATTTCACAATGTAGTACATTTATTTTTCGTAAGTAGAGTACTTACAGACGACATTTGATAGTGTCTCACTATGATAAGCCACGGGGTGGCCGTGTTGAGTGAGGACTGCGCCCACAAGATAGTCTTAAGAATCTATCTCGATATCAAAGGGATGTTGCAGGTCAAGTAATGAGATCATTGGTGTTGAAAAAAAGCGTTGCTACAGATCATCGAACTCTCTTTCTGTTGGGACAAGCCCCACACAAATTTTTCATTACCACCACCTCTAGTTATTTGACTAAGGGCCCATGCAATATGGGAGAATCCCAAAATGAACCTGCGATAGAAATTGGAAAGGCCTAAGAAGATCTGAAGCTCAGTGAGTGTGGTTGGGGCTGGCCAGTCACAGATAACTTGGATCTTGGTTGGACTGACATGTACACCATGTGAATCAATAATGTAACCTAGGTACTGGACCTCGTCCATGCCGAAGGAGAGTTTTTCCAAGTTGGCATATAGCTTGTGCTGCCCCATAACCTGCTGAATATGTTGCAAGTGTTCTTCCTACGTATTTTTGTAGATGAGGATGCCATCCAGATACACCACCAAAAATTAATTAGTGAAATGCCGTAGGATATTGTTCATCAACCTCTTGAAAGTTTCTGGGGCATTCATCAAACCAAAGGGCATCACCAACCATTCAAAAAGACCTTCTTTTGACTTGATGGCAGTTTTCCATACATATGTCTATTCTATTAGGAATTGATGGTAGCCATACTTCATATCAATCTTATTGAATTATTCCCCCCCCTTGAGATGATCAAGGAGATTGTTGATTTGTGGAATCGGGTACCGGTTCCTGATTGTGATTTTTTTTATGGCCCCGTAATCAATGCAGAGTCTCCAGGTTGCATATTTCTTCTACACTAACATGATTGGGATTCCACAAGGTGATGAGTAGGGTCAGATGTGCCCCATGTGGAGCAGTTCTTGGATATGATGCATGATCTCCCTCATTTTCTTGTAGAGAGTGATGATAGACTGACCCATTTGGTAGCAATGTGCCGGGGGTCAGATCAATGGGATGCTTGACCTGACAGTGCAAAGGTACTCCAGTAGGTGATGAGAATATGTCTTTGTATCTTTCCACGACCTTATCCACTTTATTTTTCTGTGTGGAGAGGTTGGCTGCAGAGGCCATGGATGTGGTTGCAACCTTTCGCTCACTCTAAGAGCGAATCATGAAGAAGAAAAAATTCCCAGTATGAGAAATGACCTTCCTACATTGCTTGGCAGAGATCAAGGAAATAACACTAGGTGGGACTACCTCGGGTATCCTATACAATTTCTTGTTCAAAGTAATAATAAAAATACAATGCCTAGACTCATATGTAGCATGGTGTTTCCATAAATAAGGTTGGTCCAAAAGAAAACCACAAAATTCAAGGCAAACAAAATCACACAATACCTCATCTTTGAATGGCTTGATGTCATATGATAGGAGACATGGTTGGATGACACATATATCACTTCCTTGAAAGAGCCATCTGATGGTGTAGGGCTGCGGGTGCGGAATTGTTAGAAAGGATAGCCGCTTGAAGACCTATGCTAATATGAGGTTCTTATAGCTACCACAATCAACGATGAAGTGAAGTGGAGTGCCTTTCACCCACATCTGTGAATGAAAGAGGTGCTCAAATTCCTCTGGCTCATCAGGTTTACTGGGTTGGATATTGGTGCTCTCAATGGTAACACTGTGTTCTGTGTCAATGATCCATCTCCCCTTCTCTGGTTTTGACATAGAGTCAGAAACCACATCTGATTTAGAGGCTTTTACTTCATCCACTAATGAATTCTTTGAGCGATAATCAATAGGGTTATGCTAGGGGATCTTATGGAAGTTGCACCACTTCCAAATATCTTTCTTCATATTCCCATTGTCATTATTTTCTTGCATCTTGGAATAGTTTTCATGAGGTTTCCCATCTTTTCTTTGTCATTTTTTCTATGGGTTAGGGCTTCCCTTGATCTACTTCTACTATGAGGGGTTCCCAGACCCAAAATGTCGCGTCTTTTGTTTAATATTTTGCTGGATTTTGATGACATATCAATAGGTTGCACCTAAGGACGAGATGTCCAAAAACTCCATTTTTTTCTAGATGTATCTATGTAGACCACCGCCGTACTTGAGCACCAGATGTCACTCATAATATTTGATACCCAACTTGGTGTGCAAGGTATGGAAGACATTGGCAAACTCTAGGACTGTTTGGTCTCTTTTTTGCTGTAGTGTGGTCCATCTTGTATACAAGTTGTCATAACTTCCAACAAGGTAGTATTTTTCCTTAATCTCATCCCTAAATAAATCCCAAGTGGGTGCAACTGCAAATAATGTGGAAGCTTATGTTTAATTTTTCTCACATAAATTCTCCCACCAATCATTGACATGGGGGACAACCTTGAGGAGCGCAAATATAATCTTTTCTCTATCAAAAAAGTTGTGGACATAAAAATAGCCTTATAGAAGGTTTAACCATTTATCTACGACATCTGCATCTATTTGACCTTCAAATATAGAAACAGAAAAATTGATTTGTACCTTGAAGGGAGTGGCGCTTCTGCTTGAGGTGGATGCATCGCTTGCTGACAACTGTCGAAGGATTTGTGCGAAGTTGTCCATCATATCGTTCCTCTATCGCTCAAGGGATTCCTTGAGAAACATTTTGAAAGGATCTCTTGTCCCACCCTATTTCATTTTTCCCGCAATGGGCGGTTTCTTGGGCGTGCAAGAGAAGTTTTCCTCAACAGAAACAAGCTCGAGACCCAACTTTCTATACCTTGACCGCGTTGGGGACATGCATTAAAAAATGACAAGGAGCAAACCACTCTGATAGCACTTATCCAGATTTATGAGAAGAACAAAATGAAACAAAAAATTGATAATTTTAACATAGAGACACAATGAACAATAACCAATATACAATAAAACTTGACTTCTATTAAATAAGAAATATGTTGAAAACTGTAAAATGCAGACTAAAAACAAGCTTGCTAGAATGGTGACAACTTATCTCTGAGAAGAGATGTGATGACTATGCTCATTCGTAAGAAGAGGAGTACAATGAGGCTCTGAAGGAATTTTTACAATAAATATGAATGCAAAAACCCTGGATATCCAAAAACCTATCCCTAGGAGATGAAGCGCCAAAAGTCATGTGGGCCTAGTTGGGATAAGTTAGTACATTAACTTCTGAGTGTCGTAATTTTTTCATATGATCTCAATTTAGGGCACACGATAGCTTGTTGGAAAGGTATTGACAAGGAAATTCATTTAGGAGGCTCAATCAAATCCTTTGGCTATCAATGAGGTACCTTATCATGAAAAAACATCGTTTAGGCTCTTAAACTGTCCCTCAAAGTTAAAAACTGTTAAAAAATAGTAAATTACCAAAATTGCCAGAAAACTATTTTTAGCCAGTTGGAAAAGGTTGGTGGCCACCGATATCCACCTGGATCAATCCTCCCTCCTTAGGAAGAAATGGTGTCTATTGCGTTGAGTTCCCCCATCAGATGAGGAAATATCTACTGAATTTGGCCTCAGGTGAGCCACATTCCTTGGTACAGGATATGCCCTGCTTTGACAACCCGATAAAGATGGATCCTCTGGTGGCGAGTGCCTTTAACCTGTGTGTCCACGATATGATCAATGGATGCATTTTCCATGTAGTCAGGGTTGAGCTCTATTGGTGTCAACTGTTCTTCTATCTCCTATGTGTCAAATAATGGTGGAAAATAAGGCCAAAGGAGGTCCACATTGAACACTGGGTGCAAGACAAACAAGGGGGGTTGGTTGAGCTCAAAATCATTGTCACCCACAATATTGGTAATGGTGTAAGGCCCACAATGGAGTGGATGAAGGTTTCGATGAGGCCCTATAAGGAATTATTTCTGCAAGTGCAACCAAACTTTGTCTCCCACTTGAAACTAGTGTGGCACCCGATGTTGATCATGGTGCTTCTTGTACTTGACATTGGACTTTTGTAAAATATCATGAAACTATTGGCAAATGTGCTAGATCCGCTCAATGAACCAGGTGGATTTGTTAGCTGCATTTGGAGCATGTGACAATTCTTCCTAGGTGGCCGCAAGGGGGTACTGCAACATCCATGGGACCCAATGGTTGAAATCCCAACCCCACCTGAAAGGGGTTGTGGCTGGTTGAGCTATGTATGGATCTGTTGTAGCTATGTTGAACATAGGGAAGAGTCTCATCCTAGGTTTGAGGGTGCTTGGAATTGTACATGCGTAGGATGTGCATAATCATCCGGTTGATGACCTTGGTTTGGCCATCTGTCTAGGGGTAGAAGGCAGTGGACTTGGTGAGACTTGTGTCCAATACTAACCAGAGGCTTGACCAGAATGTGCTGAGGAATCTGTCTTGATCTGAGATAATGGTTTTTGGGATCCCAAAGTGTACCGACACTTGTTCAAAGAAAATCCTGACAATGTCCTCCGCTGTGATGCTCTTCTTACAGGCGACCAAAATCACCATCTTGGAAAAGCGATCAACAACAAAAAAAACACAGTCATTTCCCCGCCTGGTGAAAGGGAGACCCAACATGTATTCCATTGAGATGGATTCCCAGAGAATGTCAGGAGTAGGAAGAGGAGTGCACAGGCCTTGTTTTTTGATGGCCGGTTTGGAAATAGTGCAGGATTGGTTATACTCTCTGACATCTTGTCAAAGTTTTGACTAGTAGAAATGTCGCTATAGAAATACCACTGTCTTTTCCACGCCAAAGTGTCCTGCTACCTGATTGTAGTGGGCTTCCCAAATCATCTTCACTCACTCTCTTGATGGCCCAGTTGGCACAACAACCCATCATGAATATGGAAATTATTGACAGACGTGTTGGTGCCCAAAATCTAGTAGGTGTTGGAAAAGTCGAGATCTGTCTCATAGAGGTGGGGCCATCCAAAGGTCTCATGGCCGCAAGAGTCTAGCACTGTGGTGAGTGTCCCAATTGGAGGTCGAGTGAGGAAATAAATGACTCAACTTGTACTTCCTTTTTTTTTACTTGATGTTGAGGTGGAACTGCTGCAAATTTGTGGACTACTTATGATGGTGGTCATTCTGCAATTTTCCTTGTGTCTGCATGAACTACGATGACTTATGATCAGTGTGGATGACTGTCTCCATCCCGAGAATGTAATGTCTCCACTAGCGGCAGGCTTGCACAATGGAGTAAATTTCTTTGTTGTAAGTAGGGTACTTACGAACAATATCTGATGGTGTCTCACTACGATAGGCCACGAGGTGGCAGTGCTGAGTGAGGACTACGCCCACAACATATTCTGAAGCATATGTCTTGATCTCAAAGGGTTGTTGCAGGTCAGGTAATGATAGAACTTGTGATGAACACAAGCGTTTCTTTAGATCATCGAACGCTTTCTGTTGGGACAGGCTCCACACAAATTTTTCCTTACCACCACCTCTGGTTATTTGACTGAGGGCCCATGCAATATGGGAGAATCCCAACACGAACTTGTGATAGAAATTGGCAAGGCCTAAGAAGCTCTAAATCTCAATGAGCATGGTTGGGGCTAGACATTCATAAATGACTTGGATATTGGCTGGACCGACATGCACACCATGTGCATCAACAATGTAGCCTAGGTACTGGACCATGTCCATGTCGAAGGAGAATTTTTCCAAGTTGGCATTTAACTTGTGCTCTCGTATTGTGTGCATAACCTGCTAAATATGATGCAAGGGTTCTGCCCAAGTCTTGTTGTATATGAGGATGTCATCTATATACACCACCACAAAATAATTAGTGAAAGGGCACATGATATCGTCCATCAACCTCATGAAAGTTGATGGGTGTTGGCATAGGGGCAGACCCAGGGTTCAACGCTAGAAAATCGCACCAACAAAAACCTAGCTACCAACCCTTTCGGCAACACCTGCAAAGCAAATGAAGTCTCACCCAAGGTAGAGGCATGGGCGGTTTCAAGACTCAGGTGTCTGTAACCTTAGCTGGGACACAGATCTGTGATTATAACACTTAGCAATCACTTAACATAGATTGTTCATCAATATTCAACCCTTATGATACTTCACAGATAGAACAGAGCATCGTAGTATGTTCTTAGATCTAAGATAATTCAGCACTTAACCACAACAAGATAGATTAGATTCGACAAATCAAGCACTAATCATCTTACATACCAGATCTTATATTCACTCATATCTCAGAAGCACAAAGCATAAATAGATATATCTAAACACATCAATTCACTTAGCAAAGGAAGAGACAAGCACATCAGGTTGAGGCACAGAGCACAACACACATATTTACCATGGTTCACCCCCACCCTGGGGATACGTCCACAAAGTCTTCTTCTTTATTAGCTTTAGTTAATCAGGTTACAACACAAAGCCATCCAAATCCCTCTTTGCATAGGACAAAATATTTGTGCAGCTTGCTAGATCCTTCTTCCTTAAACTACAACACAAAGCCTTCTACAATCTCTCACAGGGACTTGCACTCAACTCTGCAAGTCTTACACAAAATGCAAAAAGCCTTGATCACACAGATTCAACCCTTGGCACTTAGCCTACATCACACATATATATCATCCACTACTCCTCTATATGGCCTAGATATCTATATATACATACAAAATAGGCCTAAACATGGGTAAACCCATGGACTGACATCCCAATCCCATTACATTATCCACCAAAACCCGAAAAGGACCCAAAACGGGGTCTAGCTTCCATGATTTTTTCTTCGCATTGCAATCCATCTTTGACAAGCTGTCGAAGTCCCAAAAATGGTCAAATATGACCAAGTGTTCCTCAAAACTTGGTCAAGGGCCAACAGGCCCCCAACACTCACCTGTGACTTGTCCCGAGTCACTCAGGTCTGGGGAAGTTTGCCTCAAAGGTCTCAAGCTTGGCTCAAGATGCTTTGACTTGTCTCTGTGCTACTGCTTCTTGCTCAGTGAATTCCTGAACAACCGCTTCGCTGATAGGTCCTTTCAGTTGCTGCTCGACTATAACAACTACTTGTTCTAGTAATGTTCCTTGGCCTTCAATTTCTTCAAACAATAGTTAGGCCGCCTCCTGGCTCGACTGGAGTTTCTAGGTGACTTCCATCACTCTGTTCTGCATGGTAAGAACAAGTTATTGGGCAATCCGCGGTTCTTGGGATCTCTTCATCCTCTTGATGGGTGACAGGAGCTTGAGCTATGCCTGTACTGTATCTGCGTGCTGCTTTGCTTCCTGGAGTTGGGACTCCATTTTCTTCAACTCTGGGTCTTCAGATAGTTGTTCATATATCTACGTGCTTCTGTTACTTAGCTGTTTACATTCTGCAGCAAGTGTTTTAATTCTCTCAACTGTGCTCTAAGCATTCAATTCTCATTGGTAGCGCACTTCTTGTGGAGTCTATGGTATGGCCTGAAGCTCTAATTCCACGACCCTTCATTGAAGTTGCTGAATAAATTCAGCTAGCTTTGTCACTTGGTGCTCTATGGGCTCTTCGACCTTCTGCTCTAAGCCGGTCATAGAGAGAAATGCTCTGTTGACTTCTTCTTCAATTCCTATCTGCTTTGCGAGCAACTGCTCTTTCTCTTTTTGGATCTTCGCTTTGTCTTCTTCAAATTTTGCTTGGAGATCATTCTTCTCTTGTTGTGTGGCTTGGCATTGTTCAATAATTTCCTCCTGTGATTTATTTAGGGCCTGGGTGGCCTAATATTTTTCTTCCTGAGCATGTGAAGGCGTACTTCGACTACATCAACAATCTTGTGGAGCTAAACTAATTCATCTCCCACTTCTATTTTTCTTTCTGGCAGAGGTGCAGTAGAGAGTGCTCGGCTAGACTGGAGTGCTTGCTGTACTCCTTGGAGCGCGATCTCGATTTGGCTATACATTTGTTCCTGCTTCACCTCCTGCTTCTCTATGATTTCCTTTGAAGCATCATTGACTGCTGCAACAATGAAATCAAAGTCATCCAATGTGAGGGCAGTTCGCATCTTGGTTATAGGGGTTCTTGGTTTCTTTCTGGAGGAAGATTTTAGAGGTGAGACCTTCCTTTTCTTCGATTAGTCTTCTTCATACCTAGGTGGTGGTACTTTGACTTTCTGAGTTTCTGTATCACATTCTTGATCTGGTGTAATGGAATCCGTCCTTACAGATAGGTTGTCAACATCCTCGACTTCTTCAGTCTTCTTCGTCATTTTTGCTTTCTTTGTATTACTAGGCCAAGGTGTATCTTGCGTAGTTTCGGGGCTGTTGATGTCAGACATTTTTGCGGGGTCTGCTGAAACAAGGAGGTCCACTGACCATTCCTTGGTAATCTCTTCCAGGTCTTCTTCTGTCAGCTTATAGTAGGACTGAAGCTATTCCTGGTGCTCATCAGTGCATGGGGTTAGGTATATAAAGTGGCAGTCCACGCTGAACTTTATCAGAGGTCGGAATCTCTATAAAGTGTTTGGGGTTATGTGAGGTTCACTCCTTATGGCTACTTTCAATTGGTTATAGTACGCATGGAAAACGACATTCGATTGCCATTGCTTGCTCATGTCGTTCGAGTACCATAATGTACTGAACTTCGTGGCTAGTGGCTCAAAGGGATCAAGGTCCGGGAAGGTTGCGCCTTCCAGTAGCTCCCATGCAACAAAAGCGATCAGTATTAGTAGCCAGCTAAAATGGAATTGATGCCCTTGATCCTGGGCTTCTCTGCAGTCAATCTTCATTTGATTCACCAGGTACTTCGCCCAGTTCGTCTGTAGTCCCTCTGCACACTTTCCTGCGAGGTCAACTACAAAGCCAGATACTTGTGTTGGTCGATTCTTGCGTACCAACTTCCCTACGATCAGTTGGCATGCGAGGCACACTGTGCCACTTTCAATAGAATCTACCTTGTAGCCTCTCACATCTTTCTCAACATCGCCATAGGCTTCTTTGATCTTCTGCGCAAGAGCGCGGTCTGTGGTCTTTCCAGGATAATACTCATGGGGATCAGGGCCCTGCATGCTAAGCCCAGTGATCCTATTGATCAACGCCAGATCAACAATTATACGACAATCTAACCACAGGTATCCTCTGTGGTAACTTGCTAGCAACAATTTTACACAAGCATTCACCTCCTAGTGTCTGCCGAAGTGCAGTATTTTTATAACATTGAGCAAAGTAGAGTGCGTGAGGTTCATCATCCATTGCTGAGGGATGAGCTTCGAATTCTTGCCCTTAGTTCTCATCAAGTACTTATACGGGGTGAGCATGCTATAAGCTTTATGGTCCCCCAGGTTGAAGTCGCAAAACTTCAATGCTGTAACCTTGTCTTGATCTGTGTGGTAGGTGTGTACTCCTTTCGGTAGATATGCAGTGACTAGGGTGTATTCAAAGTCTCTAGGGACACTGTCCCTATTAATCTCACTGCTCAGATGGGGTATGTAAGCTGGTAGGATGGATGACACTAACTTCACGTTGGCTATGTCGTCCTTATGCTTAGTTCTTCTCTCTGTGCTGGCTCGAGATGTTCCTGCTCAAGCAGTCGACAGGGAGGCTTGCACTCCTCCCGTCGATGATGCTTGGACTCCGATGGAAATTCTTCTTTCTGACATGCCTCTCTTAGTCATTAAATCGAGAAGGACCTCTGTGATGGATTCCTCAAGTTCGGTGAGCTCGTCGGACATACGCACTTAGGAAAGATAATAGGGGTCACAATGATCTCAAAATACTGCACTAGGATGAACAATCTGCTTGCAATGATCACTATAGACAATCACTAGTTCTGCGGGCCTCGATTTTTCAGTTGGGAAAAGAGTTCTTTGGGCACGGCACGACGAGCTAAATAGGAAATTCATCAATGGTCTACTTGCAATGGGTATGAAGCTTCCATGAACATTGATCCATCCATTATTGCATGGTCCAATGGTCTGGTGGTGATCCTTTAATGCTTTTCTGTCCGTTCGGGGCGGAAGTGAAACGAGTATATTGGTCCAACAACTATATTGCTTCGCCACAATGAAGTGCCATATGTCGTTGTTCTGATATCCCACCGAAGCTAATTCCTGTGATTTCTGTGAAGTTTCCTCTGGAATCTTTTGTAACTTTTTGATCTTGGCTCTCTTCTTACTTAGCTTCCTAGCCTTCTTCCCAGTGAGCTTCTTCTCGGTCATCCTTCTTCCATTCTGATTCTTATCTTCTCTCGACATAGTCACTTCGCGATGCTGAGATTATTTCTTCAGATCCAAGGGTAATACTCCTTCATCATATGGATTAGGTATTTCGGTCTTCTGTGGTTCCTCTAATGCTCTTGTAGCTTCAACATCCAAGTCCCTGGTGTTCAATATCTTAGATATGTTCTCTTGTTCTTCCATCAAGTAGGCGATCCTTCTAGTCATAAATTCCATGAGTTCTTACTTCTTCTGTTCTAGGGTTTCCTTTTCTTCTTTTCTCCAGATCTAGTCCTTTTCAATCCAGATCTTTCCTAACAAAGCTGGAAATGGGGCATAGTCCTCAATAAATTTAATAACTTCGAATTATTCCTCTGTCGAAGCTCCATGGGTACTCATATCTATCTGGGTAATCTTGCCACATAGGGTTACCATTTTTCCTTTAAACAACCCTATTTTTCCTAGTGAAGGAACCATAGCAAGCCTTCCTAGGGTTTCCCAAGTACTTTCTGTCATAATGTTCATCTGTGTTCCCTCATCCAGAGCACAATCAATGCCAAAGTCTCCTATTCTTACTTCATTTTTCTCCTTTTCTTTGAAGATCTCTGACAAATTGGCATATTTATGTTCATCCAGGGTTTCTTTCATTTTCAGCAACATAATCTCTGATTCTTTTTGGAGTTCTTCTATAATCTTAGTCTCTTGATCTCCTTCAGGGTTTGGTTGCTCCATATTCATCTTTTCAAGTCTAGAAATCATTCTAGGGCAAGCCAGTACTTCATGGTCCATAGCCTTACAATAGAGGCAACTAGGGTTTCTCCTAGGGCATTCCTTAGCAATATGTCCTAGTCTTCTGCAATTGTAACAAAGAGTTAATCCTCTCTTTCTCTTCAATGATCCCCAAATTTTCTTGTACTGCTTGCTAGGGTCATAATGGCTAGCCTGCAAAAATTTCTTTCTAGGATCTTGCATCCATTGGTTAGTCTACAAACTCTTTCTATGCATAGGTATAACATATCTTTCATTATTCTTATAAGATCTATTCATATCAAACGTTCTTTCATCTAATAATTCCCTAGTTTCCAAGCTAGGACAAAATCTATCAAGCATACCTAAATCCATACTTTAGAAACAAAAATTTTCACTTCTTTTACTTCTACAGGGCACAAAGCTTCCAGATCTAAGAACTTTTAACTATTCTTACCTTTATCGGAGCACAGTGATTATAGATCTTACTTCTTTTCTTTAGCATTAACCTCTTTTCTTGTAGATCTGACTTATTTCCTTTAGATATATCCTTTCTTCTTCAACACAGATCTTTTCAGATTAAGTGGATCATTGCGCACTAGGGCATAGATCCATGCACATAGATTTCATAGTTTCAGGATGAATATTTGCACAAAGCTTCTTCTGCTCAGTTCCCAGCAATCATAGTTTCAGGTCCCGGCAACAAAACCATTTGTTGGCATAGGGGAAGACCCAGGGTTCAACGCTACAACAATGCACCAACAAAACCCTAGCTACTATCCCTTTCGACAACACCTGCGAAGCAAATGAAGTCTCACCTGAGGTAGAGGCAGGGGTGGTTGCAAGACTCAGGTGTCTGCAACCTTAGCTTGGACACAAATATGTGATTATAACACTTAGCAATCACCTAGCATAGATTATTCATCAATATTCAACCCTTATGATACTTCACAGATATCACAGAGCATCGTAGTATGTTCTTATATCTAAGATAATTCAACACTTAGCCACAACATGATAGATTAGATTCGACAGATCAAGCACTAAGCATATTACATACCAGATCTAACATTCACTCATATCTCAGAAGCACAAAGCATAAATAGATCTATCTAAACACATCAAAGCACTTAGCAAAGGAAGAGATAAGCACATCAGGTCGAGGAACAGAGAACAACACACATATTTACCATGGTTCACCCGCACCCTGGGGCTACATCCACAAAGTCTTCTTCTTTATTAGCTTTAGTTAATCAGGTTATAGCACATAGCCATCTGAATCCCTCTTCGCATAGGACAAAATATCTGCACAGCTCGCTAGATCCTTTTTCCTTCCACTACAGCACAAAGCCTTCTACAGTCTCTCATAGGGACTTGCACTCGGCTTTGCAAGTCTTACACAAAATGCACAAAGCCTTGATCGCATAGATTCAACCCTTGGCACTTATCCTACATCACACAGATATATAATCCACCACTTGTCTATATGGCCTAGATATATATATATATATATATATATATATATATATACAAAATANCTCCTCTATATGGCCTAGACATCTATATACATATACAAAATAGGCCTAAACATGGGTAAACCCATGGGCCAACATCCCAATCCCATTACATTATCTCCCAAAACCCAAAAAGGACCCAAAAAGGGGTCTAACTTCCATGATTTCAGCTTCGTGTTGCGCTCCATCTTTGACAAGCTGTCAAAGTCCCAAAAATGGTCAAATATGACAAAGTGTTCCTCAAAACTTGGTCAAGGGCCAACAATGGGGAATTCATCAAATCAAAGGGTATGACCAGCCATTCAAAAATACCTTCTTTTGACTTGAACATAGTTTTCCATAAATCTGTCTATTCTATTGGGACCTTATGGTATCCAGAATTTAGATCAATCTTACTGAAGTATTTCCCCCCCTTGAGTTAATCAAGGATATCGTCGATTTGGGGAATCAAGTACCTCTTCCTGACTGTGATTTGTTTTAGGGACTGTTATTCAATGCAGAGTCACTAGGTCTCGTCTTTCTTCTGCACCAACACGATTGGGCTTCCACAAAGTGATGATCTGGGTCAGAAGTGCCTCTTGTGGAGTAGTTCTGGGATATGACACTTGATCTCCTCATTTTCTAGCAGAGAGTGATGATAGGCTAGCCCATTTGGTAGCGGTGCACAGGGGGTCAGATCAATGTGATGGTTGACTTGACAGTGCAGAGGTACTCCAATAGGTGATGGGAAGATGTCTTTGTATTCTTCCGTGACCTTATCCACTTGCTTCTGCTACGTGGAGAGGTCGGCCGCAGAGGCCATGGATGTGGTTGCAACCTTTCGCTCACTTTGAGAGTGAATCACAAAGAAGACAAACTTATCGGTCTAATAAATGACCTTCATGCATTGCTTGGTAGAGATCAAGGAAATAGAACTAGGTGGAACTACCTCGGGTATCTTGTACAATTTCCTATTCAAAGTAATAATAACACTGTGATGCTTAGACTCATATACAACATGATGTTTCCATAAAAAAGGTTGGCCCAAAAGAGCATCACAAACTTCAAGGGAGAAAAATCATACAATACCTCATCTTTGAATGGCTTGATGTCGTACGACATGCGACACTGTTGGCTGACATGAATATCACTTCCTTGATGGAGCCATCCAATGGTGTAGGGCTATGGGTGCGGTGTTGTCGGCAGGGCTAGACGCTTCATGACCTCTGCTAAGATGAAGTTCTTCTAGATACCGCTATCAATTATGAAGTGCACTGGAGTGCCTTCCACCCACATTTGTGAATGAAAGAGGTGCTCTCCTTCCTATGGCTCATTAGGTTCATCAGGATGGATCTTGGTGGTAAAAATGGTTGGAGTGGGTTTTGCATCAATGATTTATCTCCCCTTCTCTTGTTATGACTCATAATCGGAACCCCCATTTGATTCAGAGGATTTTACTTCAGCCACTTATGACTTCTTTGAGTGACAATCACCATAGTTATGCCAAGGGATCTTATGGAAGTTGCACCACTTCCCGATATCTTTCTTTGTCTTCCCATTGTCCTTCTTTGCTTGCATCTTGGAATGGTTATCATGAGGTTTCCCATATTTTATTTTCCCTTTTTTTTGCGGGCTAGGGATTCCCTTTCTCTGCTTTTGCTGTGAGGGGTTCCCAGACAAAAACTCCGCGTATTTTGTTTAAGCTTCTGCTCGATTTTGATGGCATATTGATAGGTCGTGCCCAAGGATGAGATGTCCAAAAAATCCATTTTTATCCTGATGTATCTATGCAGACCATTGCGGTACTTGAGCACTAGATGTCTCTTAGAATATTTTATACCCAGCTTGGTGCGTAAGGTATGGAAGATATTGGTGAACTCTTGGACTATTTGGTCTCTTTCCTGCCCCAGTGTGGTCCATCTTGTATACAAGTCATCATAACTTCAACTAGGTAGTATTGTTCCTTAATAAAATCCTTGAAGGAATCCCAAGTGGGTGCAACTAAAAATAATGTGGATCCTTCTGTTTCATTTTTCTCACATAAATTCTCCCACCAATCTTTGACATGGAGGATGACCCTGAGGAGTGCAAATATAATATTTTCTCTATTGGAAAAGTTTTGGACAACAAAATACCCTTCTATAAGTTTTAACCATTTATCTATGACATCCACATCTATTTGACCTTCAAATATAAGAATATCAAAATTGATCTGTACCTTGAAGGGGGTGGTGCTTTCACTTGAGGTGGATGTTTTTCTTGTCGGTAATCGTCGCTGGATTTGTGAGAAGTTGTCCATCATCTTGTTCCTATATCACTCAAGGGATTCCTCGAGCAACATTTTGAAAGGATCTCCTGTCTCATCATCTTTATTTTCACCCACCATGGGTGGTTTATTGGGTGTGCAAGAGAAATTTTCCTCAAGAGAAACAAGCTCAAGATCCAACTCTCTATACCTTGACCGTGTCAGGGACATGCATAAAAAAATGACAAGGAGCATACCGCTCTGATACCACTAATTTGGATTTATGAGTGGAAAAAAATGAAACCACATATTGATAATGTTAACACAAAGACACAATGAACAATAACCAATACACAATAAAACTTGACTTCTATTAAATAAGAAATATGTTGAAAACTGTAAAATAGAGACTAAAAGCAAGCTTGCTAGAATGGTGGCAACTTATCCATGAGAAGAGATGTGACGGCTACGCTCATTCGCGAAAAAATTAAAATGAGGCTATATACTATTTTTTACAATAAATATGAATTCCAAAACCCTATACATCCAAAAACCTATCCCTAGGAGATGAAGCGCCTAAAGTCATGTGGGCCCCGTTGGGGTAAGTTAGTACATTAACTTCCTGAGGTCGTAACTTTTGCATACGATATCAGTTTAGAGCGCAATATAGCTCGTTGGAAAAGTATTTATGAGGATATTAATTTAAGGGGATCAATCAGAGCCGTTGGCTATCATTGAGGTTTTTGATCATGAAAAAACGTCATTTAGGCCCTCAAACTACCCCCTGAAGTTAAAAACTGCTAAAAATAGTAAATTACCAAAATTGCCAGAAAAATGTTTTGAACCAGTTGGAAAGGGTGTGTGGCCATCGATATCCACTTGGGTCAATCGTCCCTCCTTAGGAAGAAATGGTCTCCATTCTATTGAGTTCACCCATTAGATGAAGAATTTTCTGCTGAATTTGGCCCCGGGTGAGCCACTTTCCTTGGTGCAGGAGTTGTCCTGCTTTGACAACCCGATAAAGTTGGATCCTCTACTAGTAAGTGAACCTTACTTGTGTGTCCACAATATGATTAGTGGATTCATGTTCCATGTAGTAAGGGTTGAGATCTGTTTGTGTCAACTGTTCTGCTATCTCCGAGGTGTCCAATAATGGTGGAAAATAAGGACGAAGGAGGTCCACATTGAACATTGGGTGCAATCCAAGTAAGGGGGTAGGTTGAGCTCAAAATCATTGCCACCCAAAGCCTTGGTAACTGTGTAAGACCCATAACGGAGTGGATGAATATTCTGATGAGGCTTTGCAAGGAATTCTTTCTGCAAGTGAAACCAGACATTATCTCCCATCTGAAACTCGTGTGGCACCCAATATTGATCATGGCGTTGCTTGTACTTTCCATTGGAATTCTATAAAATATCCTAAACCTATTGGCTGATGTGTTGGATCCTCTCAATGAACTGGGTGGATTTTTCAACTGCAGTTGGAGGATGCCATGAGTTTGCCTGGGTGGTCACAAGGAGTAGTGCAACATCCATGGGACCCAATGGTTGAAATCCCAACCCCACCTGAAAGGGGTTGTGGCTGGTTGAGCTATGTATGGTTCTGTTGTAGTTGTTTTGAACAAAGGGAAGACTCTCATCCCAGGTGCGAGAGTTCTTGTAATTGTACATGCGTAGTATGTGCATGATCATTTGGTTGATGACCTCAGTTTGGACATCAGTCAGGGGGTGGAAGGCAGTGGACGTGGTGAACTTGGTGTCTAGTAGTGATCAGAGGATAGACCATAATGTGCCGAGGAATTGACTGTATCAATCTGAGATAATGGTTTGTGGGATCCCAAAGTGTACCCACACTTGTTCAAAGAAAATATTGGCAGTGTCCTTTGCCGTGATGCTCTTCTTGCATGTGACCAAAATTGCCATCTTGGAAAGGCGATCAACAACCAAAAAAAAAAAGTCATTTACCCGCCTGGTGGAAGGGAGGCCCGACATGTAGTCCACTGAGATGGATTCTGAGGGCTTGTCAGGAATAGGCAGAGGAATGTACAATCCTTGTTTCTTGATGGTCAGTTTTGCAATAACACATGAAGTGTAGGATTGTATATATTTGTTAACAACCTGTCAAAGTTTCAACCAGTAGAAATGTCACTACAACATTGCCACTTTCTTTTCCACACTAAAGTGTCCTTCCACCCGACTATAGAGGGATTCCAAAATCATATTCGCTCGCTGTCTTGATGGAAAACATAGATGGCCCAGATGGAAAACATTCCGTCCTGAATATGGAAATTACTAACAGTTGTGTTGGCACCCAACATCTGGTAGGTGTTGGAAAAGTCGGGATCCATCTCATAGAGGTGGGGCCACTTGGAGGTCTCATGGCCACAATATTCTAGCACTATGGTGAGTGTCGCGACTGGAGGTCGAGTGAGGCAATCAACAACTCTGTTGGTAATTCCTAATTTATACTTGATGTTGAGGTAGAGCTACTACAAATATGTGGACCACTTCTGATGGAGGTCATTCTGTAATTTCCCTTGTGTCTGCATGAACTGAAATGACTTATGATCAATGTCGATGATTGTCTCCTTCCCAAGAATGTAATTCCTCCACTGGCGGTAGGCTTGCAAAATTGAGTACATTTCTTTTTTGTAAGTAGGGTACTTATGGACGACATTTGATAATGTCTCACTATGATAGGCCACGAGGTGGTTGTGTTGAGTGAGGACTACGCTGACAACATAGTCTATTGCATCTGTCTCGATCTCAAAGGGCTGTTGTAGGTTAGGTAATGAGAGAACTTGTGTTGAACAGAAGCACTGCTTTAGATCATCGAACGCTTTCTATTGGGAAATTCCCCACACGATTTTTTTCTTACCACCACCTCTAATTATTTGATGGAGGGCCCATGCAACATGGGAGAATCCCAACACGCACCTATGATAGAAATTGGCAAGGCCTACAAAGCTCCGAAGCTCAGTGAGCGTGGTTGGGGTTGGCCAGTCACGGATGACTTGGATCTTGGCTGGATCGACATGCACACCATGCACATCAACAATGTATCCTAGGTACTATACCTTGTCCATGATGAAGGATCATTTTTCCAAGTTGGCATATAGCTTGTGCTGATGTAGAGTGTGTAGAACCTGTTGAATATGCTGCAAGTGTTCTACCCAAGTCTTGTTGTAAATGAGGATGTCATCTAGATACACCACCACAAAATAATTAGTGAAAGGATGCATGATATCATACATCAACCTCATGGAAGTTGTTGGGGAGTTCGTCAAACCAAAGGGTATGACCAACCATTCAAAAATACCTTCTTTTGACTTGAAGGTAGTTTTCCATACATCTGTTTGTTCTATTGGGACTTGATGGTAGCCATAATTAAGATCAATCTTACTGAAGTATTTTCCCCCCTTGAGCTGATCAAGGAGATCGTCGATTTGTGGAATCAAGTACCGGTTCCTAACTGTGATTTTGTTTAGTCCTCGATAATCAATGCAAAGTCACTAGGTCCCATCTTTCTTTTGAACCAACATGATTCGGTTTCCAAAAGGGGATGAGACGGGTCGGATGTGCCCCTTGTGGAGCAGTTCTTGGATATGACACTTGATCTCCTCATTTTCTAGTAGAGAGCGATGATAGACTGGCCCATTTGGTAGTGGTGCACCAGGGGTCAGATCAATGGGACGCTTGACCCGATAGTGCAAAGGTACTCCAATAGGTGATGAGAAGATGTCTTTGTATTCTTCCACGACCTTATCCACTTGCTTTTGTTACATGGAGAGGTCGGCCACGGAGGCCATGGATGTGGCTTCAACCTTTAGCTCACTCCGAGAGAGAATAACGAAGAAGACAAACTTCCCAGTCTGAGAAATGAACTTCCTGCATTGCTTGGCAGAGATCAAGAAAATAACAGTAGGTGGGACTACCTCGAGTATCCTGTACAAGTTTTCGTTCAAAGTAATAATAACACTGCAAGGCCTAGAATCATATGCAACATGATGTTTCCATAAATAAGGTTGTCCCAAAAGAACATCACAAACTTCAAGGGGAGAAACATCACACAATACCTCATATTTGAATGACTTGATGCTATACGACATGAGACATTGTTGGCTGATGCAAAGATCAATTCCTTGACGAAAGAATTCGATGTTGTAGGGATGCAGGTGAAAGGTTGTCGGTAGGGCTATCTGCTTGACGACCTATACTGAGATGATGTTATTCTGGATACCACTATCAACAATGAAGTGCATTGGAGTGCCTTTCACCCACATCTGTGAATGAAAGAGGTGCTCACCTTCCTCTGGCACATTAGGTTCACCGGGTTGGATCTTGGTGGTAGAAATGGTGGAACTGGGTTCCACGTCAATGATCCGTATCCCCTTCTATGGATATGACTCAGAGTTGGAAGATGCATCTAATTCAAAGGCTTTTACTTCAACCACTAATGACTGCTTTTGACTGGCAATCAATAGTGTTATGCTAGGGGCTCTTACGGAAGTCACACCACTTCTCGGTATCTTTCTTCGTCTTCCCATTGTCCTTCTTTGCTTTCATATTGGATTGGTTTTCATGAAGTTTCCCATATTTTCTTTGTCCTTTGTTCTACGGGTTAGGTATGCCCTTGCCTTGCTTTTTCTATGAGGAATTCCCAGACCCAAACTGCCACGTCTTTTGTTTAATCTTTTTCTCGATTTTGATGGCATATCGATAGGCCGCACCCAAGGACAAGATGTCCAAAAAATCCATTTTTTTCTAGATGTATCTTTGAAGACCGCTGCGGTACTTGAGCACGGGATGTCAGTTACAATATTTGATACCCATATTTGTGCGCAAGGTATGGAAGACATTAGTGAACTCTGGGACTGTTTGGTTTTTTCCTGTTGCAGTGTGGTCCATCTTGTATACAAGTCATCATAACTTCCAACAGGGTAGTATTGTTCCTTAATAACATTGCTGAAGGAATCTCAAGTGGGTGCAACTGCAAATAATGTGGATCCTCCTGTTTCATTTTTCTCACAGAAAGCGTCTCACCAATTTTTGACATCGAGGATGGCCTCGAGGAGCGAAAATATAATCTTTTCTCTATTGGAAAAGTTGTGGACAAAAAAATACCCTTCTAGAAGGTTTAACCATTTATCCATGACATCCGCATCTATTTGACCTTCAAATATAGGAATATAAAAATTGATCTGTACCTTGAAGGGGGTGGGAGTTTCGCTTGAGGTGGATGCGTCGCTTGTTGGCAGACGTTGAAGGATTTGTGCGAAGTTTTCCATCATCTCATTACTTTGTCGCTCAAGGGATTCCTCGAGAAACATTTTGAAAGGATCTCATGTCCCGTCGTCTTCTTTTATCCCACCATGGGAGGTTTCTTTGGCGTGCGAGAGAATTTTTCCTTAAGAGAAACAAGCTCGAGACCCAACTCTCTATACCTTGACCGCGTTGAGGATATGCATTAAAAAATGACAAGGAGCAGATCTCTTTGATACCACTGATTCAGATTTATGAGCAGAACTAAATGAAACCAAAGATTCATAATGTTCACATGGAGACATAGTGAACAATAACCAATAACCAATAAAACTTGTCTTCTATTAAATAAGATATATGCTTAAAACTATAAAATGCAGACTAAAAACAAGCTTGCTAGAATCGTGGTAGATTATCTCTGAGTAG
The DNA here is from genome assembly GCA_010110895.2 of Picea sitchensis. NCBI lineage: Eukaryota > Viridiplantae > Streptophyta > Pinopsida > Pinales > Pinaceae > Picea > Picea sitchensis. The sequence goes on from SNQJ01S0046777.1 coordinate 27,870, forward strand.
AGATGTGACGACTATGCTCATTCTCAAGAAGAGTAGTACAATGAAGCTTTGAAGTCCCTTTTACAATAAAGATGAATTCCAAAACCCTAGACATCCAAAAACCTAACCCTAGGAGATGAAGCACTAAAAGTCACGTGGGCCCTGTTATCACCTAATATGTACTTTCCCAAATCCCAAGGCAAGTAAGACAATATTGGCGTAACAAGGGTGTGACCTATCACTGTCACCTTAATAGCAAACCCCTTTCTATTTAGGAGTATGTTATGTTTACTCCAAGGGAGATGTCCCTAGTGACCTAAAGGGCTGATAAAACTAAGACAAGGATGCAAGAATACCCCCCTCTCACTAGTCATTCAAGTCAAAAGGTATTTATCTCTTAAGATATGAAGCAAATGTAATGATTGAAGTGTACTTGCCCGAAACAAGACAACAAGCAAAAAATATGGCAGTTTCAAGTACAAAATGATGTTACTGCTTCAATAAGACAATAAACCTTTGAAATGTATGTTGGCTGATATAAAATTGCAACAACCTGAATGTTTACAACATCAATAAGTATGTTATAACATCTTCAAGAAATATGCTTCAAAATGTCTTGAAGAGATAGTTAGAAGGTAGCTTTTACTAGGAAAAATGATAATCAATTGTCACAAGCAATTTCTAAAGTATCTAGCGAGCATTAAAGGTTAGTTTCACAGAAAATGTGTTGCAGTTAGATGGTTTTAGAAATATTTTGTAACAACAATAAATAGGTTAGTGATCTAGGCTAAACTAGGGTTAGAGATAGTTAGTAAAATCTTAGGAGAATATTGTTTGAGTGTTTAATCAATCCTTCAATAAGAGAGAGGTTAAAACTAGTGCCTTCTAGGGCTTATGGAGTCAAGTGGACGACTTCTTCTAAGGCTGCAAATCAATTTTGATAGTTCAAAAACGTCTAAGAGGGAGAATGCATAGGAGAAGTAGTAATTTAAGCCCCCTATGCATTTTCTTCAAGAAACAAGATACTAGGGTGTAGGAAATTCTAGGCCCTAGCACCTTTCTGTCCTTAGGATTCTTATGGGATAAGAACTTAGGCAAAGATAACTAGGTCAAAACCTTAGAATGTTAGGAAAATAGGGCTCTAGGGTTGCACTAGTTACTAGATCAATTCAATGAAAATCTTGGTAAATAGAAAGTAAGAAAGTAGAAATTTAAGTTCCTTACTTAAAGCATTAAGTATATCATGCATTTTCATAATCTTGTATGAAAAAATAAAACCATACATAAACCATTCAATAGATGACAAAAAATGAAGATTTTACCTACTTGCACCAAGAATAATCATGAAAATACCTTGCAAGATCACCATAAAAGCTTCCAAGATTGATCCAACTTGTAAAAATCAACCTTATACAAGAGTGCGCCTCACAATTTCAGCCAATAGCCCTTACTAGGGCACAAATTTAAGACATCTCCTCTTGTTTGAGGAGTTGTGATGTCTAAAATGAAGAATTTTAGGTTTATTTATACAAAACTGGTGACCTTTAATTAATTTTAGGTCAAATAAATGCCGACCTGGCCAATTTACAAATAAATTCAATTTTGACATAAATAAAATTAATTAGCATCTAAAGACACCTCCAAGGGTGATGTCATGCCCTTCTAGGGTGATTTTGAGGCCCTAAGGTGGAACTTTGGGCCCGAAAGGTAGGGCGATTGGCCTCCAAAGGCCCCAGATGAAGCCCACACATGCCACTAGGCTCATAAACACCTCCAAAATGGAAACCCTAGCTCTAGATGACGTCCAAGGTCATGCTGGTGATGTCATTGGCCTTCTAGGGCCAACATCCATGTGAAAGAGAAAGATCCCCTTGGGTTTACGTCTTCTAGAGTGCCTCCAAAGGAAACATCCTTCCTTCTTCCAGGTGAAAATCTATTATGTCTTCTTGCCCCTGGCTGGGGTCACAACATCCATCTGTTGGCTTTAAGCCCCCATGAAGGTCCAAGATAATCATTCCATTGCATGTACCTATCCACTAGGTAAGGTCCTACAACAACAACAAGTATGCCCTCCAGGGGTTCATAAGTCATAGGGATGATATCATGTAAATCACATCCAATAATTAAATTACCCAAACATATGCATGAAAACCCACTTAACCCAGAAAAATGTTCAAATAAATTATGTAATGTGACAAGTCAGGTTTGGAGAAGGTCTTAGGGTGTCCTCTTGGGCTAATCCTCCTTAAGTTTGGGGTGTTTCCCAGGTAGGAGCCAATCCAGGTCATGTAAGTGTATGATGTGGCATGAGATAAGTGTTTGGGCATGGGGTGCAGTAATAACAATGAAATGTAAGTCCTACCTGTGGGTGCCTTTGTAGAGGGAGAGATGCACCTTATCACATATGCTATTATTTCCTATCCCATTAATTGCCTTTTATTCTTAGCTTCATTTCTTTTGATCTCTGCTGTTGTGCTTCAAGGGGATAGTTGAGGGACATTGTCCTGGCTTGATGACTAGAAGTGACAGCATTATCCACAAACATTTCATGGACATGAGAAGGCTGGCTCGTGATGAGACCCCCTTTCTCTTGGCTATGCCACTAAGATCCACTACCCTAGTTTGGTGACCAGATAGGTGGTAGTGTCATACCGCTACATTTCCATGGTCATAATAGGCTGGCTCATGATGAGACTCCTATCCACCAACCAATACCTTGATTGTTTATTTATCTTATGGGTTCCATTTTATTACTGAGAAGATTTTTACTACTTTCTTGGGAATCCTTGGGTGAAGCATCTCAAAGGTTTCAATAGGATTTTAACTCTTTCCAGCTACTTTTACCCTCTGGGCCTTTAGCCCTTTATTCCCACAAGGCAAGGTACAACCCTTCCTAGTGTGGCCAATCCCAATGCATGAACAATGGTAGGGGAATATGAGAGGAATAAATATGGAAAGTGGTAAGTATGGAGGGAATGAATGCTGACCTTTCGCAGACCCACCTAGTGGAAACCCATCCTAAAGGGAGATCATCTCAGTAGGGCACCATGCCACCCTTCTAGGTATGAACAAGTCAAAGAGCATAATTTCCATGAAAACGTTATGAAATGAAGGAGAATTCAATGCAACATATTCAATTTCTTCAAGAATCAGAGTGACACTTTCCATGATACCCAGACTCATTACCTCATGGAGCAATACTTACTGCTACTTCATGATCAATATGGTGGGATGGATACTCCTATTGTTGATAATTGGGCTTTACTGAAGAAAAGAGGGGTCCTCCAGGGCCATACTCAAGTCATCCGACTCTCGATACTCCATGTCTAGGATATGTGGGCCTCAATACATGATATTCTTAGTTATCCCTAGGGTAAGGGATAACATATGGCTCCAACGCAGGGACATGTCCTCATCGTAGAGCACATGAGAACCTCAACATCTCTGGTATGACCCGTGCCTGCTAAATGTCAACAAAATGTATTAGTAATCCTTGGGGTGGTGATATCAACCCTTGTTCATATATGATATAATAATAAAAATAAAATCTCTAATCTAGCATATAATCATGAGCATACATTTATACATAATGAATCAAGATAATATGAAAATGCAACTACAACTATACTAATATGAAATGTAATGGTATGTACAATGGATGTAAATGCCTACCTACCTCTACTTACCTATTGATTGAATGATAGGTGTAGTCATATAAACAATGAAACCATCCTAGAAATACCTCATAATACATGCCTTTGTGCTTCATCCTAAACCAAAACAATGACAATTTAAGCAAAATAACATGAGTTAGAGCATGCATCATATCATAGGAAGTCGTAAAGTCTAGCTCATGGATGCGGGAGGGAGGGACAAAATTATGCCAAGCTACACTTTTAGGAAAGTGATAAAACCATCTCAGAAAGGGATTGTGAACAATCAAAGGCCCAAAATACTGACTTAAATATTCTGAAGGTTTGCTACCTCTAATGTCATCACATCCTGAGGTTTAGGAAGGGACTAGCAAGAACCTAGAGGATGACTTAAATTTTTTTAAGGGAAGGCTGAAAGATCGAGATAATAAAATTACTTTTAAGGTATTCAACCTACCCTTGAATTCTAAAAGAATCATTTTCCCCAGAGAAAACTCAAGACAAGGGACATGTTTCCCAACTACACCCTTAGTGACATAGCGAGGTAAAGTAGTCGAATGGAACTGGAGAATCTTGTCACAAGTACCCTGCTTTGGGAAATCAATTTCCTCACCTTTATTAAGATCTGAGCTCAACGATGGTTGATAATATTCTTCATAGAATAAATCCAAGTGATCAAATGAATACTCATCAAAATCCTTAAGGTATGACCGGAAAACATCATGAGAATATAGAACTAGGTCACCTTTGGAGATGTCTATAACTATATCATTTCCTTGTTGCCAAATTTAAGAATTAGTAGTAACCTGATATGATAGCTGTAAAGGAAACATTTGGAAATGATCCTCAATGTCGTAACTATGATATCCATCATAACCAATTACATCCTATTTACGTCTCCCAACATGTATGAACTCGTCAATATCGTTAACCATGTAATTTACTTCATCATAACATGAAGGGATTAAAGTATCCAAGGGATCCTCTAACACTTCTTTGCTTTCCAAATCAAAAAATAACGTATCATCAAAAACTTGGAAAGGAAAATTATTAACCTCATTATCTTCTTATTGTGTAAGAGGGATAGGATTTTGGAAGGATTCATTGGAGGGAGGATCACACATCAACACTTCATCATCATGTTTGATATCTTCAAGCTCTCGCTCTTCAACCAGGTCCTCATTATCTTCGGTAGTAAATTATTTCTCTTCCTCATGCAATTTGTAACCTTCATCAGGGATCCTCTCTTCAACTTCTTGTTGGTTTTTGTATGCATTAACAGGGATAGGGTGTAACCCTTCTTTTTGGAGGGTTGAGGTATTTTTATACACTCACATGGTTTTCTCCCACCCATCGAGGAAAAGTAAAATGAAGACTTTAATAGAAATTATACTATTCGGGATGATGTCATGCTTAACCAACTCCATTTGGTATGATCCCATAGACAATAAGAACAATCTTACTAGTACATCCTTATGTCAAACATATTTCAATAATTTTGTGACATGAGGTTTAGCCAGGAATGGATTTCCATCAAATTTCGGACAATTATCTACCAAACCAAGAGCAAAAGGGTTTGGGTATCCTGAAATATTTAGGGCAGGAAATTTTTTATAGAGTGACAATTCATTCAAAAAGGTTTCCTCAAATTGATCCATGGTCTTTATGCCTTTATCAGGGAGACCATCATACCATCTCTTAGCATTATCATGAAGAGTGACAGAGAAAATATTCATTTCCAGATCCTTAGCGTCATCACTAATAGGGTGGAGTTGAAAGAAAGCAAAAAATTCACACATATGGTCCTCAACATTATCTTCATCACTACAAGTGAATTTAGGGAGATATTTTACATACCTTGGATGCATTCATTGAGGACACCCCAATATTTTACTCATATCCAAGTGTTTGAAATTTCCTGTGTCCCATTGAGAAGCCATGTTTAGCTTAATCATTAGTGGAGTCACCAGATAATCCTTCTAGGGATTATCAAAGGGAAAATAGGGAATCACCCTCAGTGGAGTCGTCAGGTAAGCTTTTAAAAGTAAAAGTATTTGAGAAAGAGGCTTACCAAAAAAGTGTCATTTGAGGAAAATTGGCTCAGTGTTCCCCGACAACGGAGCCAAAAATGTTATCGCACAATTTGTACTTTCCCAAAGCCCAAGGAAAGTGAGAAAATATTGGCGTAACAAGGGGGTGACCTATTACTGTCACCTTAATAGAAAACCCCTGTAATATTCTAGATATAAAAATAATGCAAAACATAAATAAATAGCTAGAAATGGCAGATGAACAACAATATAACCAGAACAACACCACAATAATACCAAAATGATATCAGAATAACACTAGAAAGAGCACTTTGATTACTGAGAGAAATGTTCACTTTCCTCTTCGAGGGGGAAATCTCCAGCAGAGTAGAGCTCTATTACAATAATATCCAAGACACAAGTTCTCATACCCTTGACTCCTATTTATACTAAATATGTCTATCAATAGAACCATCTAGAGGAAGATCCTTCTAGAAGCAGAAGCTTCGATTAGGTCTTCTTACATTAGAATTATTCTTCCTTATTGCTAGGCCTTATTAATATTGACATTTATTACATTGAAATAAATTATTCTACCTATGTGAGGGGTTAGGTCCCTAACATGTCCTCCCCCTTAAAAACAAGCTTGTCCTCAAGGCTTGAGATGTGGAAATTACTGCATAATGGTAGCTAGTTCCCAAGTGGCATCTGCTGGAGTTGTATCTTTCCACTGGACTAACACTTCCTTGATGATTCAATGATGCAGACGATGCTCATGCTGGTCCAAAACTGTTTGTGGTTGTAGCCAAATGGAACCTTCTTCATCCAACTCGGGAAGGTTGGTTTGAGTTTGGCACTTATTTCCAATCACCTTCTTTAAGCAGGAAACATAAAAACATGATGACGTTTATAATGACTCAGAAAAGGTAACTGATAGGCCACCTATCCCACACGCTTGAGAATGATATAAGGACCATAAAATTTGGGCACCAGTTTCTGACAATGGTCAACCTTGAGGGAATTTTTCTTGTAAGGTTGTAGTCAAAGAAACACTTGATCCCCTTCTACAAATTGTCATTCAGAGCGACCTTGATCTGCTTGTTGCTTGATGTGATTCTAGGCCATGACCAAATTCACTTTGAGGGTACGGAGAATAGCCTTTCAAACTATAAGCATTTGGTCAACCGCCTGGACCTTCGAGACACATGGAAAATATGAGAGGACTGAAGGTGGATTTTTTCCATATACTGCTTCAAAAGGAGTCATGGTACAAAGTGTTGTACCACCATTCAACTAGTGGTAACCATTGAGCCCACTGATTTTCCCGTTCCGATGCAAAACAACTCAAAATTTATGTTTCCAAACACTTGTTGACAACGTCAGTTTGACCATCAGTCTAGGGATGATAATATGTATCAAGATGCAATTGGGTGCCTTGTAGCTTGAATAGTTCTTGCCAAATTGTTTTGGTGAAAGTTAGGTCGCGATCATAAACAATAGAATGCAACATGCCATGAATCTTGAACACCTGATCCATGAAAATTTGAGCCACAGTGGATGGTGTAAATGGGTGTTGAAGAGCACATAAATGAGCATACTTGGAAAGATGATCAACTACCACCATGATGAATGATTTATTGCCCGATTTAGGTAAGCCTAGAATAAAATCCATAGAGATATCTTGCCAAATAGTAGGTGGAATCAGAAGTGGTTGTAGTGTGCCAGGAGATTTTACTGTTTCTCCCTTGTTGCGCTGACACACATCACATTCAACCACAAAATTACGAACGTCCTATTTCATACCATCCCATAAAAAATAACATTTGACTCGGTCATATGTTTTTCTAAACTTGGAGTTCCCAGTTGTGGGTGTAGCATGAAGCTCAGAAAGTACCGTGGATTTAAGTTTTGTCTGTTTACTTAAATACAAAAAACCTTTGTATCGAAGGTCATCATTGAGCCAAGAGTACCCTGGGGAAACTGGAGAATTGGACTGCAATTTTTGTATCAGATACAATGAAGGAGAGAGAAAAAAGGGACCCTTCATCTTCATATTTTTTGGAAAGTGCATCATCAACCACATTGTATTTTCCTTTCTTGTAAATTATCTCATAATCATATCCAAATAGATTAGTCACAAATTTTTGTTGCTCTGGGGAGGAAATGAGTTGTTACAAAAAATACTTGAGGCTTTGATGATTTGTCTTAATTTGGAAGCATTTCCCCAATAGATAAGGGTGCTAAAGATCCACGGCATGTAGAATAGCCAACATTTTATTTTCATAGATTGATTTGCCCAAATTTCGCTCAGACAATTGTTTGTTGGTAAAGGCCAAAGGCTGACCCTATTGCATAAGGACAACGCCAATTCCTTTCCCTAAAGTATCACATTCCAGGACAAAGGTCTTTGTGAAATCAGGAAGAGCCAGGACTGGAGTGGTGCACATGGCCATCTTCAAGGTTTGAAAATCCTGAGCAACTATTGGATTCCAAGTGAAAGAATTATTTTTAAGGAGTGTAGTGAGAGGTACCACAATATTTCCATAATTATTAACAAACTTGCGATAATAACCTGTTAAGCCCAGAAATACACACAATATTTTGAGAGTCTTTGGGTGAGGCCAATCTTGCATAGCTTCAATCGTTTTAGGATCCACCTTGACATCGGCCTTGCCAACAAGATGACCCAAGTACTCGACTTCCGAGGCACCAAAAGAACATTTAGATTGTTTGAGGAAAATTTGTTGCTGAGAGAGTAGATGGAGAACTCGATCCACATGAGCAAGATGGTCTGTCCAGGTTTTACTATAGATGAGGATATCATCAAAGAAAGATAAGACAAAATGATGGAGAAAAGGACAAAAGAAATGATTCATGAGGCTTTGGAAAGTGGAGGGAGCATTACACAAGCCAAAGGGCATGGCCAAAAACTCATAGTGGTCCTCATGAGTTCTAAAGGTAGTCTTAGGAATGTATTCCTCTTTCATATGGATCTGGTGGTAGCCAGAACGAAGATCAAGTTTAGTAAAGAACCGGGCACCACTCAATTCATCCAATAGGTAATCAATGATAGGAATGGGAAATTTGTATTTAATGGTGAGTTTGTTGAGGGTGTGGAAGTTAAGACACATTCACCAAGAACCTTCTTTCTTAAGGACCATGACCATAGAAGAATAGTAGGGGCTCATACTAGGGTGGATAACACCTGCGTTGAGCAGTTCTTGAACCATTTTCTCAATTTCATTTTTTTGGGAAAAGGGGTGATGATAGGGACAGATATTGGGAGGAAGGCTTCCCAGGACAAGGGGAATGGAAAGATCATGAACACTACAGGAAGGAGGGAGTCCCTAGGGAGTGGAAAAAACCACTTGATGTTTAGAGAGGATGGATTGTAGGTCCTACGAAACATAGGGTGTCTCAGTTTCTTGTATGGCACAGAGCTAGGAAATAATACCATAATGACATTTTTTTAGAAGCTTTTCCATGCGATGGGAACTAATGATCTCTGGGGAACTGATGATGATGCGTTGGAACTTATATTGTTGGCCCTCCTGGTAGAATTACATGGTTAATTCCTTAAAATCCATGTGAATGGGACCCAAAGTCCTTATCCATTCTGCACCCAACACAATGTCACAACCACCCATGTTGATAGAAAACATATGAGATTTCGGGTGTTATTCACGAATTTGGAGACACAAATTTGCACAATGCCCTCCACATTTCATGGACCCGCCATTGGAAATCCTGATTTGGAAATTATTGACTGCACATATATAGCAATTAGTTTCTTGGGAAATGTGGTGATTAATAAAATTATGAGTTCTTCCACTATCAACAAGAATGATGACCTTCCTATGCTTGATGCAACCAATTAGCTTGAGGGTTTGGGGAGCAGAAAAGCCAGTGAGAGAATTTAGGGAAATGACTGGTTCTACTTCGGGAGGGTCTGAGGGAGGGGTTATGTTAGTGGGTTAAGGTGACACAGACACAAGGGGATCCTCAACATCCTCTTCCGAAACATCCCTCAAGATGGCCATAAAAATATTTTGTTCCTTACACTTGCGTCCCGGAAAATATTTATCATCACAATTATAACAAAGGCCTTTGAGTTGGATTTCAACCATTTCGGCCCTGGAATTTTTTTGGATCTTTAGTGGAGTAGAAGGAGGAGTGGGATTTACTGGTTTAGTGCGAGGAATAAAGGAGGGTTTTTGGTTTTGAGAAGAGAGAACCTATTGTGATTCCTTAACTCTTTTAGTATCCTCCACCCAACTCTAAGGCCGAGCCATGAGAACATGGGCATGAATCTCATCCTTGAGGCCACTGATAAAACATTCTCGAAAAAAAGCATCAAACATGCCCTCTGTACGAAAATACAGTCTCTCAAAAGAAGCTATAAAGTCTTCCACTGTGCTAGATTGTTTCAACTTTGTCAAACGGCCTAAATGGTTGGTGTTAGTGTCAAAGTGTTCATAAATCTCTGCCACAAAGTGTGTCCAAGAAACATACCCTTTGCGAGCATTTTTTCTCCATTTCCACCATTGCCAACGTTCTTGATCTAGATGGAGAACACCATACCGAAGTTTGTTCAACTCATCCATAATGCCATGCACAGAGAAATAATGTTCCATTTGAGTTACCCATCCAGTGGGATCCGAGCCATCAAATTTGGTCACATCCACACGTGGAAGGCATAGGTCACACTAAAAGTGATGGGGCTGAAAATTTTGGGAATGAGAGGAAGTTTCACCTTTAGTATGCAAAGGTGGGTTAGATAAGGGAGGATCTACAGGGATATGCAGCTTGGTACAGATAATCGTAGTGACAGATTCAAGCTAGGTAGTAATGTCTTGTTTGAGTTCTTCGATTGAGGCGACGATGGAGGAATGGATGCTTTTATTGATGGTGGAAATATTGGCACTGAGCTGTCTCACTTCTTGTTGGGTCTCTATGAAATTAGAGTGCAAGGTATTGAAGCGAGCTTCCAAGTCTTGGCTACGGGTATGGGCCATGATGATGAGGGAACCGAAAAGGGGTGGGTGGGGTCACACATAAAATGGGTTATGGGTGAAGTGTATCACAACGAACATGGCGATGAGTTGAATCCAATGGCGTAGAGCCCAAATATGGGTGTTGGAAGGGGGTCGGGTCCACGATAATTTTTTTTTTTGCTGAAAAATGATATGTATGAATGCGATAAGGGTGAAGACAAAAATCCAATGGAATAAGTCTCAAATAATGGTGCCGACTCCAATCTAAAGAATATTGCAGTGATGAAATTCCCAAATGATTAACAGGAAGAAATGTGTAGTGATTTGGCAACTCAAATGCATGAGACACAATTGCGCGGCAATAGATATTGGATATTGTCTGTTCTATTTTTGTTTCCATCCCCAAAGGTTAGGTATTCAAGGGTTCTACAGACAAGTGTTTTCCCTGTGCTATAACTCTCTGATATATGTTCGGTGTCCAACAGTAGTACTCGGCCCAATATCTCAGGGCACCATTTAAGGAGGCTAGACTGTGACCTTAGCTGTACTACCCAACTACCTAGGTACTAGAGAGTATCTTCCCGAGTGCTGTTCTTGGTGGCACTATAGCAGTCAGGCGGCTGATCAATTTATCTATGGAGGGCTTAAGGAGATCTAGGTCGATCCGTATACAGGTGTTGTCTGATGCACTACCACTCGAAGGGGTACTAACATGGATTACAAGGGTGGCCAACAGATGTGTGCTTAAGTACCAGTTGTATTTACTGTGTGTATGAATCCCCGACCATGAGTTTATCCATGTAATGACAGATCTCTGTAGATTAAATATGCTAGAATATGTCTCTACCCTGAAAAAAATTAACCCACAATTTTCTGCTGAGGAAGGTGCTCTGATAACACTTGTAAGATTCCAGATATAAAAAAGTATGCAGAACATAAATAAATAGCTAGAAATGGTAGATGAACAACAATATAACTAGAAAAGCACCACAATAATACTGAAATGATACTGGAATAACACCAGAAAGAGAACTTTGATTACTGAGAGCAATGTTCACTTGCCTCTTCGAGGGGGAAAACTCCAGCAGAGGAGATATCTATTACAATAATATCCAAGACAAAAGTTCTCATACCCTCGACTCCTATTTATACTAAATATGTCTATCAAAAGAACCATCTAGAGGAAGATCCTTCTAGAAGTGGAAGCTTCTATTAGGTCTTCTTACATTGGACTTATTCTTCCTTATTGCTAGGCCTGATTAATATGGACCTTTATTACATCGAAATATGTTATGCTACCTACGTGAGGGGTTAGGTCCCTAACAACCCCTTTGTGTTTAGGACTATGTTATGTTTAATCCAAGGGAGACGTCCCTAGTGACCGAAAGGGTCAATAAAAGTAAGACAAGGATGCAATAATACCCCCCTTTCACTGGTCACTCAAGTTAAAAGGTATGTATGTCTTAAGAGATGAAGCAAATGTAATGATTGAAGTGTACCTTCCTAGAACAAGACAACAAGAAAAAAATTTGGCATTTTCAAGTACAAAATGATGTTACTACTTCAATAAGACAATAAACCTTTGAAATGTATGCTGGCTAATATAAAATTGCAACAACATGAAAGTTTACAACAACAATAAGTATTTTATAACAACTGCAAGAAATATGCCTCAAAATTTCTTGAAGAGACAGTGAAACAGTAACTTTTACTAGGAAAAATGATATTCAATTGTCTCAAGAAATTTCCAAAGTGTCTAACTAGCATTAAAGGTTAGTTTTGCAGAAAATTTTCTGCAGTTAGATGGATGTAGAAATATTTTGTAACAACAACAAATAGGCCAGTGATCTAGGCTAAAATAGGGTTAGAGATAGTTAGTAAAATCTTAGGAGAAGAGTTGTTTGAGTGTTTAATCAATCCTTCAATAAGAGAGATTCTAGAACTAGTGCCTTCTATGGCTTATGGATTCAAGTGAATGACTTCTTCTAAGGCTGCAAATCAATTTTGATAGTGCACAAAAGTCTAAGAGGGAGAATGCATAGGAGAAGTAGTAACTTAAATCCCCCTATGCATTTTCCTCAAGAAACAAATACTAGGGTGTAGGAAATTCTAGGCCCTAGCACCTTGCTCTCCTTAGGCTTCTTATGGGATAAGAACTTAGGCAAAGATAACTAGGTCAAAACCTTAGAGCTAGGGCTCTAGGGTTTCAATAGTTAGTAGATCAATTCAATGAAAAGATTGGCAAATAAAAAGTAAGAAAGTAGCAATTTAAGTTCCTTACTTCAAGCATTAAGTATATCATGCAATTTCATAATCTTGTATGAGAAAATAAAACCATACATAAACCATTCAATAGATGACAAAAAATCCAGATTTTACCTACTTGCACCAAGAATAATCATGAGAATACCATGCAAGATCACCATAAAAGCTTCCAAGATTGATCCAACTTGCAAAAATCAACCTTATACAAGAGTGCGCCTCACAATTTCAGCCAATATCCCTGGCTAGGGTGCAAATTTCAGACCTCTCATCTTATGTGAGGAGTTGTGATGTCTAAAATGAAGTACTTTGTGTTTATTTATACAAAAATGGTGACCTTTAATTGATTTTAGGTCAAATAAAGGATGACCTCACCAATTTATAATAAATTCAATTTGGACATAAATAAAATTAATTAGCATCTAAAGACACCTCGAAGGGTGACGCCATTTCATTCTAGGGTGATGTCATTCCCTTCTAGGGTGACGTTGAGGCCCTAAGGTGGAACGTTGGGCCCAGAAGGTAGAATGATTGGCCTCCAAAGGCCCCAGATGAATCCCACACATGCCACTAGGCTCATAAACACCTCCACAATGGAAACCCTAGCTCTGGATGACATCTAGGGTCATGGTGGTGATGTCATGGGCCTTCTAGGGCCAACATACATGTGAAAGAGAAAGATCCCGCGGGTCTAGGTATTCCAGGGTGCCTCCAAAGGAAACATCCTTCTTTCTTCCTGGTGAAAATATCTAATGTCTTCTTGCCCATGGAAGGGGTCACAACATCCATATGTGGGATTTAATCCCCCATGAAGGTCCAAGCTAATCATTCCCTCACGTGTACCTATCCACAGGAAAAGGTCCTGCAACAACAACAAGTACGCCCTCCTGGGATTCATAAGTCACATGGATCATAGCATGTAAATCACATACAATAATTAAATTACCCAAACATATGCATCAAACCCCCCTTATCCTGGAAAAGTTCTCAAATATGTTATGTAATTTAACAAGTCAGGTTTGGATAAGATCTTAGGGTGTGCTATTGGGCTAATCCTCCTTAAGTTTGGGGTGTTTCCTAGGTGGGAGCCAATCCAGGTCATGTAAGTGTATGAGGTGGCATGAGAGAAGTGTTTGGGAATGGGGTGCAATAATAACAAAGAAATGTAAGTCTTACCTATGGGTGCCTTTGTAGAGGGAGAGATGCACCTTATCAGAGATGTTATTTCTTCCTATCCCATTAGTTGCCTTTTATTCTTAGCTTCATTGCTTTTGATCTTTTTACTATTGTGCTTTAAGGGGATAGTTGAGGGACACTATCTTGGCTTGATGACTATAAGTGACATCATTATCCACAAACATTTCACAAAGATGAGAAGGATGGCTCGTGTTGAGACCCCCTTTCTATTGGATATGAAACCAAGATCCACTACCCTGGTTTGGTGACCAGATAGGTGGTAGTGTCATACCGTTACATTCCCATGGTCATAATAGGTCATCTCGTGATGAGAACTCCCATCCACCAACTAGTAACTTGAGTGTTTATTTATCTTACGGGTTCCCTTTTCTTACTGAGAAGTTTTTTACTACTTTCTTGCGAATCCCTAGGCAAAGCATCTCAAAGGTTTCAATAGGATTTTAACTCTTGCTAGATACTTTTACCCTCTAGGACTTTAGCCCCTTCTTCCCACAAGGAAAGGTACAAACCTTCCTAGTGTGGCCAATCCCAATGCCTGAACAAAGGTAGGGGGATATGAGAAGAATAAATATGGAAAGTGGTAAGTATGGAGGGATCAAATGATGACCTTATGTAGACCCACCCAGTGGCAACCCATCCTAAAGGGAGATCAACTTACTAGGGCACCATGTCACCCTTCCAGGTACAAACAAGTCAAAGAGCATAATTTCCAAGAAAACGTTATGAAATGAAAGAGAATTAAATGAAACATATTCAAGTGATTCAAGAATCAGAGTGACACATACTATGATACCCAAAATTATTAACTCATGGATAAAGACTTACTACTAATTCAGGATTAGGCTGGTGGGATGAATATTGATGTTACTGATAATTGGGCTGCATTGAAGAAAATAGGGTCCCTTCGGGGCCATGCTCAAGTCATCGAGCTCTCAGTACTCCATGTATAGGATCTATGGGCCTGGAGACATGATCTCCTTAGTTATCCCTAGGGTAGGGGATAATAGGCCCTGTTGGGGTAAGTCATTACATTAACTTCCTGGGGTCATAAATTTTGCATACGATATCTGTTTAGGGCACAAGATAGTTTGTTGGAAAGGTGTTGATGAGGAGATTCATTTAAGGGGACCAATTAGATTAATTGAAGGGGCCTTATAAGGAATTATTTATGCAAGTGTAACCAAAATGTTTCTTCCACCCAAACCTGGTGTGGCACCCAATGTTGATCATGACACTGCTTGTACTTGGCATTGGACTTCTGTAAAATATCCTGAACCTATTTGTGGATGTGATGGATCTTCTCAGTGAATCGGGTGGATTTTTCAGCTGCAGTTGGAGCATAAGGAGAGTCTTCCTGGGTGGCCAAAAGGGGTAGTGCAACATCCATGGGACACAATGGTTGAAATCCCAACCCCACCTGAAAGGGGTTGTGGTCGGTTGAGCTATGTATGGATCTGTTGTAGCTATGATGAACATAGGGAAGACTCTCATGCCAGGTGCGAGGGTGCTTGGAATTTTCCATGTGTAGGAAGTGCATGATCATTCGATTGATGACCTTGGTTTTGACATTCATCTAGGGTGGAAGACAATGGACTTGGTGAGCTTGGTGTCCAACAGTGACTAGAGGATCGACCATAATGTGCTGAGGAACCGACTGTCCTGATCTGAGATAATGGGTTGTGGGATCCCAAAGTGTACCCACACTCGTTCAAAGAAAATCTTGGTAGTTCCCTCCACCGTGATTCTCTTCTTGCATGCAGTCAAAATAACCATCTTGGAAAAGTGATCAACAACCACAAAAACACAGTCATTTCCCCACCTAGTGGAAGGGAGGCCTGGCATGTAGTTCATTGAGATGGATTCCCATGGCCTGTCAGATGTAGGAAGAGGAGTGTACAAGTCTTGTTTCTTGATGGACGGTTTGGTAATAACGCAGACAGTGCAGGACCCGATATACTTGCTGACATCTTGTCGAAGTTTTGGTTAGTAGAAATGTCACTGCAACACTACCACTGTATTTTCCACGCCGAAGTGTTCTACCATCCCAATGTAGTGGGATTCCAAAATTATCTTCGCTCACTTGCTTGATGGAATGAAAATATGGCCTATATGGAACACCAACCTATCCTGAATATGGAAATTATTGACAGATGTGTTGGTGTCCAACATCTGGTAGGTGTTGGAAAAGTCGAGATCCGTCTCAAAGAGGCGAGGACACCTGGAGGTCTCATGACTGCAAGAGTCTAGCACTGTGGTGGGTGTCACAACTGGAGGTCAGCTGAGGCAATCAATGACTCGATTGGTACTTCCTATTTTATACTTGATGTTGAGGTGGAACTGAGGTAATTATGTGGACCACTTATGATGGTAGTCATTCTGCAATTTTCCTTATGTCTGCATGAATTGCAGTGACTTATGATCAGTGTGGATGACTGTCTCCTTCCCAAGAATGTTATACCTCCACTCGCGGTAGGATTTCAAAATGGAGTACATTTCTTTGTCATAAGTAGGGTACTTATGGAAGACATCTGATAATGTCTCACTATGATAGGCCACATGGTGGTCGTGATGAGTGAGGACTGCACCCACAACATAGTCTAAAGCATATGTATCGATCTCAAAGGGTTGTTACATGTTAGGTAATGAGAGATCTAGTTCTGAACACATGAAATGATTCATACCATCAAAATATTTTTGTTGGGATAGGCCCCACACAAAATTTTCCTTACCACCACCTTTGGTTATTTCACTGAGGGCCCAGGAAATATAGGATAATCCCAACACGAATCTACGATAGAAATTGACAAGGCCTAAGAAGATGCGAAGCTCAGTGAGCATGGTTGGGGATGGCCAATCATGAATGACTTGGAACTTGGTTGGATCGACATGCACACCATGCGCATCAACAATGTATCCTAGGTACTGGATCCTGTCCATGATGAAGGAGCTATTTTCCATGTTGGCATATAGCTTGTGTTGTCGCAGAGAGTGAAGAACCTGCTGAATATGTTGCAAGTTTTTTTCCCAAGTCTTGTTGCAGATGAGGATGTCATCTAGATACACCACCACAAAATAATTAGTGAAAGGATGCATGATATCGTCCATCAAACTCATGAAATTTGCTGGGGCATTCGTCAAACCAAAGGGCATGACCAACCATTCAAAAATACTTTCTTTTGAATTCAAAGCATTTTTCCATACATTTGTTTGTTCTATTGGGACCTAATGGTAGCTAGACTTCATATCAATCTTACTGAAGTATTTTTCCCCCTTGAGCTGATCAAGGAGATCATTGATTTGGGGAATCGGGTACTGGTTCCTGATTGTGATTTTTTTTAGGGCCCGGTAATAAATGCAGAGTCGTCAGGTCCCATCTTTCTTCTACACCAACATGATTGGTCTTCCACAAGGTGATGAGATGGGTCTGATTTTCCCTTTGTGGAGGATTTCTTGGATATGACGCTTGATCTCCTCATTTTATATAAGAGATCAATGATAGATTGACCCATTTGGTAGCGGTGCACCAAGGGTTAGATCAATGGGATTCTTTCCCTGACAGTGCAGAGGTACTCCAGTAGGTGATGAGAGGATTTCTTTGTATTCTTCCACAACCTTATCCACTTTCTTCTGCTGTGTGAAGAGGTCGATCGAGAAGGCCATGGATGTGGCTGAAAAATTTCAGTCACTCCGAGAGCGAATCACAAAGAAGAAAAAATTCCTGTTTTGAGAAATGAACTTCTTGCATTGCTTGGAAGAGATCAAGGAAATAACACTAGGTGGAACTACCTCGGGTATCCTATACAATTTCCAGTTTGAAGTAATAATAACACTGTGAGGCCTAGACTCATATACAACATGACGTTTCCATAAATAAGGTTGGACCAAAATAATTTCACAAAGTTCAAGGGGAGAAAAATCACACAATACCTCATCTTTGAATGGCTTGATGTCGTACGATAGGAGACACTGTTGGCTGATGCAAAGATCACTTCCTTGATGGAGCCATCCGATGGTGTAGGGATGCGGGTGTGACATTGTCAGTAGGTCTAGCTTCTTGACGACCTCTACTGAGATGAGGTTCTTCTTGCTACCGCTATCAACGATGAAATGTAGTGGATTTCCTTTCACCCACATCTATGAATGAAAGAGGCACTCGCCTTCCTCTGGCTTTTCAAGTTCACCGGGATGGATCTTGGTGGTAGAAATGGTGGCACTAGGTTCCATGTCAATGATCCATCTCCCCTTCTCTGGTTTTGACTCAAATTTAGAAACCTCATCTGATTCAGAGGCTTTTACTTCAACCACTAATGATTTCTTTGAGAGATAATGAACATTGTTATTCCATGGGCTGTTATGGAAGTCGCACCACTTCCCGATATCTTTCTTCATCTTCCCATTGTCCTTCTTTTATTGCATGTTGGAATGGTTGTCACGAGGTTTCCCATATTTGATCTGTCCCGTGTTTTGCGTGTCAGGGATACCTTTGCTCTAATTTTTCTATGAGGGGTTCCAAAACCTAAATTTCCATGTCTTTTGTTTAAGCTTCTGCTCGATTTTGATGGAATATCCATAGGCCACACCTAAGGACGTGATGTCCAAAAACTCCATTTCTATATTGATGTGTATATGCAGACCGTCGTGGTACTTGAGAAGCAGATGTTTCTCATAATATTTGATACCCAACTTGGTGCACAAGGTATGGAAGACATTGGTGAACTCTAGGACCATTTGGTATCTTTCCTGTCGTAGTGTGGTCCATCTTGTATACAAGTCGTCATAACTTCCAAAATGGTAGTATTGTTCCTTAATAACATCCCTGAAGGAATCCCAAGTGGGTGCAACTGCAAATAATGTGGATCCTTCTGTTTCATTTTTCTCACATAAATTCTCCCACCAATATTTGACATGGGGGACGACCTTGAGGAGCACAAATATAATATTTTCTCTATCAGAAAAGTTGTGGACAAAAAAATACCCTTCTAGAAGGTTTAACCATTTATCTACGAAATCCGCATCTATTTAACCTTAAAATATAGGAATAATAAAATTGATTTGTGCCTTGAATTGAGTGGTGCTTGCACTTGAGGTGGATGCGTCGCTTGTCGGCAGTTGTCGAAGCATTTGTGCGAAGCTGTCCATCATCTCGTTCCTCTGTCGCTCAAGGGATTCCTCGAGAAACATTTTGAAAGGATATCATGTCTAGTCGTCTTTATTTTCTCCCACCATGGGGAATTTCTTGGGCATATGAGAGCATTTGTCCTCAAGAGAAACAAGCTCGAGACCCAACTCCTTATACCCTGAATGTGTCAGGGACATGCATTAAAAAAAGACAAGGAACAAACCTCTCTTATACCACTGATATGTATTTATGATAGGAAAGAAATTAAATGACATATCGATCATGTTAACACATAGACACAATGAAAATTAACCGAGATACAATAAAACTTGACTTCTATTAAATAAAAAATATATCGAAAACCGTAAAATGCAGACTAAAAAAAAGCTTGCTAGAATGGTGGTAGATTATCTCTGAGAAGAAATGTGATGACTACACTCATTCGCAAGAAGAGGAGTACAATAATGGCCTGAAGGAATTTTTACAACAAATATGAATGCCAAAACCCTAGACATCAAAAAACCAACCATAGGAGATGAAGCACCAAAAGTTATGTGGGCCATGTTGGGCTAAGTTAGTACATTAACTTCCTGGGGTCGTAAATTTAGGGATTATGATAACTTGTTGGAAAGGTATTGATGAGGAGATTAATTTAGGGGGATGGATAAGAGCCTTTGGATATTATTGAGGTGCCTGATAATGAAAAAACATCGTTTAGGCCCTCAAACTGGTCCCCGAAGTTAAAAACTATGAAAAATAGTAAATTGCCAAAATTGAGAAAAAACTATTTTGAGTCAGTTGGAAAAGGTGGGTGGCCACCGATATCCACCTTGATCAATCCACAATGTTTCTAATAATACGATGACTTGTTTCTAAAATTTTGACCATTTTAATGCCTAAAATTCTCCTAACAACAGTCAAACTTCTATATTTTAACAAAGCCAAAAATAATTGACATTTAGTGGCATCGGATTTTGGTTCAAAATATTATTTAATGATTTTATAAGAATGATACAAAAATATTACGGTTAGGTAACTTACCTTCAATTTATGCTTGACCACTTTCATCCAACTAAATGTGTTTAGGATTTGTTCACCGCACACTGCTAAATCTAGGTAGAGAGGATGAACCCCTATTCTGGCACTCGTGACATCCCTATTTTGGAGTTAACAATGTTGCAGTTCTTTCCCTTTCAATCACTGGTACATCAATTCTGGGATGAGAGTGGACATTCCCATGACTATTTTATGGAACATCTGATTGTCCAACAATATGTTGCACAACAATAACTTCTTCACAAGAATGTTGTGCACTAGTTTCCTCTTTAATTTCATTCATTGTATAATCAGCTCCAAGCAAATCCTCCATCATATGGTCATCCACAAGAAATTGTCTTAATGAGATACTGATTGGATTGGTCTATATTTAACTCATGTGCCTTG